>CAEGAE010006225.1:0-18862 GCA_903067095.1 Girardinus metallicus | reverse complement strand
CCACCAGAACCAGAACATCACTGTTTTAGAGGAGATCTGCTGGGAGGAATGGGCCAACATTCCAGCAACAGTGTGTGTCAACCTTGTGAAGACTTACAGAAACCGTTTGACCTCTGTCATTGTCAACAAAGGATATATTACAAAGTATTGAGATGAACTTTTGTTATTGGCCAAATACTTATTTTCCACCCTTATTTGCAAATAAATTATTTAAAAATCAGACAATGTGATTTTCTGAATTTTCTTTTTCTCATTTTGTCTCTCATAGTTGAGGTCTATCTATGATGTCAGTTACAGGCCTCCCTCATCTTTTTAAGAGGGAGAACTGGCACAATTGGTGACTGACTAAATACTTTTTTCCCCACTGTATGAGTTAATAATATTCAGCCTTTCCTGAGTCAGTGCTCTGTAGAACCACGTTTTGCTGCAGTTGTAGAACTTTTTGCTGCTTCCTCTTTGAAATAGTTCAAAATCTTATTAGATTAGGAGGAATAGTGTCTCTAAACAGCAGTTTTTTTTGTAAAAAAATATATATATATTTCAAGATTTAATTATCAATACTTTCAGTTGAAGTTTAAAAGCATTAAAAATCTTATAATGCTTATAACCTTTTATAAAATCTTATTATTTTATAAAAGTTTATAAAATAAGAGTTTAAATCCTGCTTTGGTTGGGATTATAACAGGACTTTTACAGACTTGTTACATGTGTTTGCATGTAGAGTTTCTGCTGGTTTCATCAACCCAAATTTCATACTTTTTAAGACAATTATGAGTAAAATCTAACATCTGCACCATGTCAAGAATATCAGTGATTCTTGAGAAGTGGGACAAAATGGGTTTAAATTTTCCCAAATTTTTTATTTTTTTAGTTATTCCTCAAGCTTATGTATACAAATATGATAAAACATTTACATGTTTTGGAAATCTAAAGATGCCAATGTGCAGGCTCCCAAAAGTTAAAGTTTTCCTTTAATTGTTTTAAACTATTATAATGTACTGAGTTCTGCTCCAGGACAAGGGATTTTAAAGACACCTACTACAAAGTTTAAAATAAAAAATATTCTGCAAACACCAGAAAAACATACATTGTTGTTCTCACATGGCCCAGGTTAGTTTAATCAGATATTTGAAAAAGTTATATTTTGTGTATATTTTATTCACATTTTGTGCTTTATCCACAGGACCTGTTTTGTCCTGTTCTCAAGAATCACTGACATGCAAAAGAAACAGCCTTAATTATTCAGTGAGAAGTGCTGTGATGTGCTGTGTTGCTTTTTAAAAATAATAAGCAATACTCAGGATGTTCTGACACTCTTAAGGTTACAGTTTTAAATCTGTGCACATGTTTCAGTTTCACTTGTAGTTTCATTGCTATGTTTTTAGCACTGTGATGACTCCAGTGTGATGCTTAATTTGAAAAAAAAAAAAAAAGTCCTATTTCATTATTATCAGTAGTACATCTGAGGTGTATTTTCCCACAAAAATGTGCTTTACTTCTCCCCTCTGTCTCTTAATTCATCGTCTGTTTCACATCCTGAATGATCTCGGTGTTCTGTATGCCTGCAGCTGATGTCCAAGTCCAGCGAGAAGCCCAGACTGCATCAGATCCCGTCTGAGGACATGGATTCTGAGGATGGCAGTGGAGCTTCACCCACAGAGACCAGCTACCAGAGCAGAGTGCGGGCGGAGCCACTGAGGGAGGCGGAGCCAACCGGATCCAAAGCCCACGAAGAGCAAATCAACCTACAGCATGCGCTCATACTCAACCAGGTTTGGGAAAAATAAAATCACAGACATTCCTCCACAGAGAGTTCAGAAGAAGCAGGCAGGTCATCTGCTGTTTATCTTTATTCCTCTAGATGGCTACATAACTCTTCAAAAAGCAGATTCTCTGTTGTGTCTCTTCTTGACGCTGCTCTGTGTCTTTCCCTCCGACCAGTCGTTGCTATATGAACAGCAGAAGCAGCTGCAGCAGATGCATCAGCAGATGGAAACCCTGGCTGTGCCTGTGTTCCGTGGCGGGGGGCCGGCCTGCGGGCCTGGCGTCCATCGGGCGCTGTCGCGTACGCGTTCGTTGCCAGCCTCCACCTCGCTCACTCCGCCTGAGAACACCCTGAGCCTGACGGCGCAGGACACTGTCAGCAAACCCCGCTTCACCACCGGTGAGTCACGTGTCCCAAAGGTACCAACATAAATATGAGAGGACACAAATCTCATTTCTCTTCAGCACGGGCATCACTAGGTTTTAAGGAAAGAGGGGCTCAGCCCCCACGAGACAAACAGGATGTGAGCAAACACAGCATGAAAGTACAATATTTCTCAAACAGGAACAAAATCTATAAATTCCACTTAAAATAATGTTTAGGGTAATAAAAACATCTTCTACACCAATCACTATAATGAAGTTATTCCCTAGCAAACATTGGTAAGATAATTATAATTTTTGTGGCTCTGCTAGCATATGTGCAAAATGTCATGCTTTCAAGCAATACAGTCTATATTTTACACCAACCCCACAGACTATTATTTTATGAATTAAAATAATATTAGAGTTGAAAATAATAGTTGATTTAATTACATATAATCATATTGAGGTTGCTGTTGTTTCGACCTTCCAGACCTCTCAGGTCTTCTGGTTCTGGAGAAGCAGCATTCAGCTTCTATGCACCACTAATCTGGAACAAACATCCAGAAAACTGAAAAACAGCTGAAACACCGAGTGCCTTTAAATCTGCTTAGAGTTGCTTTTGAATCATAATACATGAAATATTGACCAACATGTTTGTAACTGGTTTTCTCATTTGGTTACTTTATGATGTTTTTATCGCTTTTTATTTTGTGTTTTTAAGATATAAAGCACTTTGAACTGCCTTGTTGCTGAAATTAGATACTCAAATAAAGTTGATTGATATTTTAACTCATAAACTGGCCACATTATAGTAAATTTGTTGGCAGGTAGGATACAGGTAAGCCTGTCACAATAAGCAAAAAATCAGATGATCACACGATAAATCAAAGTTAGCTCAATAATTTCCAGTCACATAATTGTTTATTTTCCTTATGAGTCTCATTCACTTTCGAAGAGACCAGATGACAAAAGGCGTCACTCCGGTGCTCACAAAACTTAACTGGCAGTTTTGGTTATTTTTCATAATGATTAATACTTTTTGAAGGATGATTTTGTTTATTGAGACTTTATAATCCATTTTATTGATGCTTTCCAGTGGGAGTGACTTCATTACTATTTTATTTATTGTTTATTTGTTTATTTGAGATATGAATGTCTTCCAGTTCTGTTAAGTGTTGTCTAGAATGAAAGTTTATTGATATTTGAGAGAGAGTGTACTTAACATTATATTATCATTTTTTTTTTATTTTTTTGTGGAGCAATTGATTGTCCAGCAAAAGTTATTGTTGCAGGCCCAAATTGACTACTGCACATATTAAATTTGCTTTTACATGTTTGACTGAGTTTGTTAAGCTATTGATGTATTTCAGTTTTCTGTTCCGGTGCAGAATCATAACTCAGTACATTTTTGTCTGCGTTAGAAAACCCCCCGAAACATTTTAAGTCAATTTAGCCACAGTTTTTCTATCTTGGATCAGTATCAACGGGTGCTAAACCTCAGATATTGGCATTGGTATCAGAAATCAAATGCATCCCTATTTGTAACACCTTTAATTTGCATAATATCTGAATATTAATTTTTTAAACACCAGACAAGGTAGATGTGAATATAGGATTCTTTTTGGAAGTGAAAGAATTTTTAAAAAAAAGATTTTCTGTACAGTGATCAGATTTTTACTTTAGGCCTGGACTTTTCCTGAATATGAGCGTATTGAACATGTTATTGAATATTAATCATTGTTTTGTTGTCTTTTTTTTTTTTCTTCAGGGCTGGTTTATGACTCTCAGATGCTAAAACACCAATGCACATGTGGAGACAACAGTAGTCACCCAGAGCATGCTGGGAGAATACAGAGCATCTGGTCACGACTGCAAGAGAGAGGCCTGAGAGGGCAGTGTGAGGTAAAACACACACACACACACGCACACGCAACCCTACTCACAGTTAGCATTTAAGGAATGACTTTGCATGTTACTACGTACAAATATCTGTCTTCTACCACTTCCCTTTCCTTGTAGGATTTAATGTAAATCTGCAGAGTTTTCAGAGAAGCCTTCATGTTTTGCTCTTGCAGAGTATCCGCGGTCGGAAGGCCAACCTGGAGGAGCTGCAGTCGGTCCACACGGAGCGCCACGTGTTGCTGTACGGCACAAACCCCCTCAACAGGCTGAAACTGGACAACCGCAAACTGGCTGGTAGATCACATCCATCGCCGATGGATCCAAACGTTTTATAAATGTGTTCTCTATTCAGAGCCTTCAAATCTACATTCATGATAAAACACGCTAAACATAGGTTCAACTGTTTCTGTTTTACAGGAATCCTCTCGCAACGGATGTTTGTCATGTTGCCATGCGGCGGAGTCGGGGTAAGAGGAAACACTCATCTTTTAGTGGAAGCTGCTTAATACATACAGATTGTTGTTTTGATGAAAGGTGATATTGTTTTAAAGAAAGACGGAAAAGATGAGCAAAAGAAAGATGACAGGAAAGACATCAAAGAGAGAAAGACAGCAAGCGGACTGGGTCCTCCTACAGCCTGTGTCGAATCGTGACAGTTCAGACTAATGAAAGCAGCATGTCCGTGACCAGGGATGAAAAATATGCTTTGGATTTTTACTGTCACCCAGATGGACAGAAAAGAAGGAGAAAAACAAAAATAGAATTATGGAATGTGGAAAATATAAAATGGTGACATTAAAGGTACACCATTAAAAAAAAAAAACGGCTCTAATTTACGTTAAATACTGGCAGCTGTGGTTGACAGAACTTTACCGTCTTTATACGGTAAAATTCTGGCAACCAAAACTGCCAGTATGAAGAACACGACAGGACTGTGTGATATATTGACATTTTATTGTAAAACAAAACAAAACAAAACAAAAACTTTATGGTAAATTACCGGTAGCTGTTGTTACCAGAATTTTACCATAAAAATTACAGTACAACACACAAGGAAGTGTAGTTTGTCAGCATTTCAATACGACAGTTCTAAAGAAAACAAGTCCAAATTAAACAAAAGTACAGATTACGAGTAATCCACTTAAAGAAACCATTTCCATTTAAAAATTCTGTTAAAAAAAAAAACGATTCTGTTTCCTGTCCAGTTTCCTCACAGTATTACTGAGATCTGAAAAAAAAAACAGCATGTGTCCATATAAGAAATAACCTATAATAGAAGAAAAACTGGTGATAAAAGGATTCTTGCTCTGGGTTGAGAGTAACAAGTCACCGAGTTCAGACTTTGCTCAGGATGGTGTGCATCGTGGATGTGTTCTTCCCAGTCACAGGTGGAGCTTGAGTCTCATATGTTGTCAATCAGGTGTTTCCTTTCTGCTGGAAAACAGAAACAAAGCAAAAGTTAGAATGATGCACTACATGAACATCATATAAACTCAACATTCGCTTAAATGTTTGTTTCACCCTTGTTGACTTGCAAATGGAGACTGGTACTTCAACCAGGTGGTGTGATCATTTCTGACTGAAAATTCAGAAGTTCTTAAACCTTTGTTGTCGACAGGTGTGATCCTCTCTGCAACCATACAAAAACACAAACAAAAAAACATCAGATGAAGACCTGTTGTTTCAGGGAATTTTCTATCTTCATCCTTCCTTTTGGGAGAAACATGTTTCTCTTTACAATTATTTTACTTTTTGACCAGTAATTCAGGATAAATGACACAAGATAAACTCAATGCAGAAAGTCAAACAGAAAAAAATCCCCCAAAATTCAAAAACAAAGGGTTGATCATTTAAAAAGTGAACAGCCATTATTTGGAGTGTATATCACCATCAGCTGATGGTTCATAAGATGCACCTTCAATCTGTTTCAGAAAACTGGTTGATCATTGAGCTAATGGTTCATACATTGACCTGTTAGAGAAACTCGGATTCACTTGGGAGCAATTTACCAATTCAGGACAAATTTAGAAAAAAAAATCTAATATAAATAAATTAAAATATGATTAACATTATGACAACTTTAAGACTTATGCATGTTAAGACTTACACAATGAACTCTAGGTGAAGTTTTTTAGCTAGAGTAAGTTAAAGATGCCCACAGTAGTGAAATATTAGGTGGAATCGCCCTTTAGCCATTTCCCACATTGGAAGCCACAATTGGAAACCAACTTCAGCTTCATCCAAGCAGCAGGGGCTAACATGCAGTTCTCTTAATGTATGACAAATCTATGGTTGGCATAAAATTAAATAATCCCAAATACATAATTTAATAAAAGTCTCTCATAAATGATGGTGGCGTCGGCTGTAGGAGTTTGCTTTGCAATCGGTGGATCGCCAGTTAAATCCCTGGTCTACCTTTGAAATTTCAGTTTGCTGTATAAAAGGCAATATTAAAAAAGAAATCAAAATATCACACCAGCATTCTATTCTTTGTAAAAATTACTTTTACAGTATGGTTTACGGTTTACATTGTAGATGTAAATATCAGCAAAATTAGTAATTTTGGCCGATTAGTACCGTTAATTTTAGGGTAAGTAACTGCTGGCGATATTACAATATTTTTCTATGAATTTTACAATTATATTTTTACAATATATGCGTTTTCTACATTTCATGACTGTCAAAATTCCTTGAAATATACGTTTATTGAGTTATTGTAATTTTATGTATTTTCTACGGTAATATAATTCTTTGGATATTACAGTCAGTAACTGTTTGTATTTCACCATTTTTTACTGTAAATTTACAGAGTTTTTTTTACAGTGTATACTTCAGATTTTTTTTTTTTTAAGTTATTTTTTGTGAAATTATTATGAGTAGCATTCACTTTGCCTGAAGTTGTGGTAGCTTGTTAAAAAGTGTGGGGGGGGGGAAATCCCTCATAGTGTTGTTTAGATTATTTTAGCAATTTAAAACAAAACGAAAATATGAACTTCTACTACAGAGAGTAGCTCAGGGTTGTTCAAAGTGCGGTCTGTGGGCCATTTGCGGCTCTTGGATTGCTTTTGCGCGGCCCCCCAAATGCAATTTGACAATCCTATAAATTCGGTGGTTGATGCAGATGAAGACTTTGATTAATGACAAATTGAAATCCTTTTGTAGCAGTAAACCTAGAAAGTACAAAACAAAGTATTTGCCTTTTTGTAATTTTGTAATTGTAACTTTGGTCTCATTTTTTTAATTTGATAGTAAATATGTCTTTTTTTACTTGAAAGCAGACTATGGCGTACCCAAATGTTGTTGTTTTTTTTGGACCAAATTCAAATAATTGAACTCTGTTAAATTTTCAAAAGGGTGACTAAAAATCTTTTTTTTTAGGTGCAGAGAATAAACAGAAAGTGATTTTTCCAGGCCAGAGAAACTAGAAAACTGTCAACTTCCAAAATATCTATGTATTGGAGGCTTTTTTTTAAGAAGGCAAATATACAAAACCTTATTTGTGTTTTGATCTAGAGTAATTTTAACACCTATTTCTCTAACTACTCTACTACATTTATGAGGTTTCCTGGTCGTAGAGTGTCTAAATGTTGATGTGTTTGTTGTGATGGGCAGGTGGACAATGACACCATCTGGAATGAGTCGCATACTTCCACGGCGTCACGCATGGCGGCAGGCAGTGTCGTTGAGCTGTCATTCAGGGTGGCCAAAGGAGAGCTCAAGGTCAGAAACCAGAAAGCAGCCGTACCAAACCATTAGCTGAAGTCTTATAAAATTGTTTCCTTAATGCTGAAACTTGATGTACTTGCAGTAAAGTACATGTACAACCCAGATTAAGGCATGGATAACCTGCTCTGCTATCTATTTTTTCTGTTTGTTGAACATAATATAACTGTAGCAGAACAATATGCAGGAGGAAGCAGCAGTTACAATTCAATCAGAATCAATGTCCTTCAATGTAAAATTAGTCTTTTAATTTGGACGGATGATATGGAATTAACATTTTATTGCCTTTGGTCCTAGTTTTAATATGTATGGTTTTATGGAACCAAAGTAGAGAAAATTATAGTTTAAGCACAAAATTAACAATCATAGCCATTTATTTTTATCATTAGAATTTATTTTTATCATTAGAATTTCTTACCAGGATAATAGTTTTTCCCATTAAGGATACGATAGATACCCTTTTTTAATTTGAGCATATATTAATTTACTTCTTTGCAGGAACTAGGTTGTTTAGTAGAAGAGGTTTGTCATTGGTAGGAAGAATCACATCTGTTTTTGCCGTGACTACTTCAGGTGATCTTAATTGTTCATAAAAGATTTGTTCTACTGTTAGTAATAAAGAATATTAAAGATGGGAAACTAAAACAAATCATTTAATATTAGACTTGTTATGGCAGGTTAGATTGCAGCATGCTAACAGTAGCATCATAATTAATGAGACGCAGGTTAACACATCTTCATCTGCTGCACAGAACGGCTTTGCTGTGGTCAGACCGCCAGGACATCATGCCGACCCTTCCAACCCAATGTGAGTGTGTATATATGCTCTGTGTTTTATACAACCACACTAAATGTACTTTTTTTCTCTCCTGTCTTTTATTCAGCACCACTCTTTCTTTTGAAAACCTCTGAAAACCTTTTTGGAATACTCTTATGTGTTTTGTGACTATTTTCAAAGTATTACAACTTTTCCTTTGTAAATACTATAAAACCATTTCTTAGTAATAGAAGCTTGACAAGCAATAGAAACCAATGCAATAAACATTTAGGTAATATTTTGAGAAATGTGTCTGTGATCAGAATTTGTGTTCAGAATTTACAGAAGTGAAATGTAAAATATTACTAATTTTAACAGGATCTTATGACAACAGTCCATCTAATTTAGGATTAGTGTATTGCTTTGATAAAAATATGGATTAGATATATCCATCTTTTTATGCATTTTATGCTTTATGTTTGACTTTAAAACCAACAGACCATCAATTTCTTCTTTAATTTTCAATCTTCCCTTAATCTGATCCCATTTTACATTTCAATCAAGAAAAAGTCATATATTTAATTTCTTTAATTTTCCAATAAACAACACCTTAATACTAGCAACACCTTAATAAAAACATTTTAATGCTTTCATCAAACATAAATTATAAAAATATTGAAACAAGCAAATGGAAGTAGTAACACAAATTGGTTCATAATTGTAGGATTTTCTGTTCTAACTAAACTTGTTATTTTTCATGTTTTTATTTAGCTTTTAATTTTCTGTGTTTGTCTTTCAGGGGTTTCTGTTATTTTAACTCTGTTGCCATAGCTGCCAAGCAGCTCCAGCAGAAGCTCAATGTCAGCAAGATCCTCATTGTTGACTGGGTGAGATGTCTCCTAGTTGTGCGCTGTCAGCAAAACCTTTATAAAAATGTATATCCTGTCTGTGTTTTATTTATTTAATTAGTGGATATTCTCTCTGTAGGATGTTCACCATGGTAACGGCACCCAGGAGGTGTTCTACAGCGACCCCAGCGTTCTGTACATTTCACTTCATCGCTATGATGACGCAAACTTCTTCCCTGGCAGCGGTTCACCAACTGAGGTTGGGTGAAAATCGGTCGTGTCTTCAGTGAAAAGCGACGCGTCAGAGAAACACTGGGTCTGACTGTGTTTTCTGGGTTTTAGGTCGGGTCTGGAGCCGGTGAGGGCTTCAATGTGAACATAGCCTGGACCGGAGGCTTGGAGCCGCCCATGGGAGATGCTGAGTATCTTGCAGCGTTCAGGTACAAGCTGCTTCTTCTTCTCTACACCGCAACTCACTGAAACAAGGGACATTTATCTCAGTTAATTGGTTTGGCATTTTTATTGATTAGCACTAGAATCATCCACACAAGCCTTAATTAGAAAATTTCCCCTCGTTTCCTTCACACCGAGCCACAACAAACAGCCTGGCCGATCAGCGTCTCGGCTCCACATTGTCTCTGACGCACTTCTGGCGTAATTCAGAATCTTTGTCATTTGGAGAGCATGTGTTGGCTGCTCCCTGGTTTTTCCAGCAGCCTCAGATGTTTTACTGTAAATACTCTCCAGGTCTCGTTTTTGATAGACTGCGGATGTCTGACTTCCTGATGGTGGGTTGGGTAATTGTCATTGGTGGGTGTTTAGCACCAATAAAGATTCAGTCGTGTGGTCGTTTTGGTCGTCTGCGATATTAAACCTTGAGGAAACGCAGGGAAACTGTGTGGTTACGGGAAAAGGGCCGCAGCAGAGAATTGACAGACGCACACATGCGTACGTGTTTTCACATAGAAACAAACCAAATCCACGTTTCTATGATTCTTCTAAGGAATGGATCAAAATTCACAGAAAACACTTGAATGTCTGCTGACGCTCTGCTTGAAATGTGTCGATTCTTCAGAAATAGCTTTTATATTACTCTTAAAGATAGTTTTAAGAAAAAATGAACTATATTCTGTTAAAACTTGCCCTGTTTAGTATGAACCTGACCTCTGGTGTTTCTGCTGACTTGAACCAGTAGAAAGACAGAGATTTTCAGTGTGACGGCGTTCCCACTCTAGAGTGTTTCTGAGACAAAACAGATCATGTTTAATGTGTCCAGTTTTTAGACAAATTGCATATTATTGTTTACATCCAAAAATTATGCACACGGGCATAATGCCGGAGGGCAAAAAGCCAATTTTTTAACATGCCGTCCGTAACTGCGCTGCCTCTGTACAACGGTTTCGTTACCTAAATGAAATCTGTACATGTGGCTATTACTAATTTATTGCAGTATCCCATAGCAAGCAGAAGGATAACTCAAAACCACTCGTGTTCTTTATATCGCCTCCTCTGGGTCGGATGTGCTACACATAGGCCTGTTACCAACTGACAAACGTTTCACTAGCGTATCAGTATTCATCACCAAGAAAACACACATTATGTACACGGGCATTTATTGCACAAAGAACAGAAAAATCTGTTACAATATTTTCAGGTTCGTCGTTTATTTTTTGCAATTATTAAGAGATGGTATGAACACAGCGGTGGTTGATTAGCTAATTTAAACACCTGCTCTTCTGATGTTCTGCTAGAGAATAGAGTTGTGGCTCAATTTTTTTTTTTGAATTGAAAAGAAACTGAATTCAGCAGCACATCTACATGTTAAGGTTGTCAAAGTCAAGCTAGCATAACTGACCTACTTCCCTCTCCCTCACAATTTTTTTAATTACAACTTTTTATTGACCTGTGAAATTGTGATACCCTCGGACGTGGTTTCCCAGTTGTCGTAGTGTTGACAATTAGCAGCAGCACATTGTGTCCCTTTTTCTTATATATATGATGCCCACATTTAAGATTTTGCGCGTTATATTGATAACATAATGGCTAAAACCAATGCTAGCTAATCATCATTAGTGAGCAGCTTTTTGCCCTCCTGTTGGAGGATGGACTTCCACCCCCATCTCAACCTTTTAGCCTCAAACAGGTTTCCTTGTGGAATTGCCCTGTATTTAGTTTATAGCATGTTATCATAACAGATTTAGTTATAGAATAAGATTTTAAGATATGCATTCTGATCTTCAAATAATATTTATTGTGTTAGACCCTAACAAGGTGCTTTAAAGTCCCCCAACTCTTCACCACCACTTCTTAGAGCCAGTTTGTAGCATACAACGCTTTCAAACATTTTATGGTTTGAATGAAAAAAAAAATCTTTACCGGAATGTGTTTTACGAGAAAAGGTTTGTGTGCGTTCATGCTTGAAAGAGGCTGCTTTGCTGCATTTTCACCGTATCCCTGCACTCCTACCTCCCCACCCCCTCAGTTTCCATCACGCTAAGCCTTGCCAATAACCGGCACGTTCCCCCTCTTCCTATCCTCTCTCCTTATTGATCTTTAATAAGCATCCCCTCCTCTCTCTCACCCCTCCCTTTTCCCATCAGGATGCCTGTAGTTATGCGCTCCGGGGGGACCGTGCTAGTTTTTAATGGGTCTACAGAGGAGGTGGGGTTGGTTTTTTTGCGGTTTACTGTTGTTTACGAGAGCGAGTGAAGAGTGGACTCATGGTCTTTGCTTCAAGGAATCCTTGTGAGAATCAAAACCTTTCTGTGTTTGTGTGATTTGTGTTTACGTTTCTATGCAAATTCTGAAACTCGTTTGTACTTTTTGACTCTTTGCATCCTCTGAGCTCACATTGTCCATTTGCACGATGGTATGAAGGGGAGGGGGGTCTACGTAGTCCCCAGGCAGAATAATGAAAGTAAATGGATCCCAGATGGACTGCTTTACCTCTCTCTCTCTTTCTGTGTCCAATGACGTGAAGAGAGTGACAAGCCTCTAATAGGAAACAGACCCGCGCGCTGCAGCTTTGAACTTCACCGACCTGCAGCGTGGGGCTGCATTAGTCGAGCCTCTTTCCACCTCTTAGCCCCAATGCGGTTTTTAATTTTTTTTTTTTTCCTTGTAACAACAGCGTTGAGGAAATATGCATTGTGCATAAGAGCTGACAGCAAACTCACTCCGTCAAGTGGACCTGTCTCACTTGAGGCGCTGCAGCTCGTCCAATAGAGAAACAATAGTCCTTTGTCAACGCAGTTTGAGCTGCTGAGTTTGGGATCTGCCACAGTTTGTGTCACTTGTCAAGTTAATGAGTCTTTAGATTGGATCATAAGTATTTGTTATCTTTATGAGGCTGTCCAGGTAAAATGCTGACAAACCAGAAAATATAGCTTCATTTATATGTCTATTAGATCATTATTTACAGTTCAGCTGACTTACATTTGAAGAGGCTCATTGTAGCTGTAGCTTTTCAGTTAGGCTCATAATAACTCCTTTAATGTGTTTATATCTTTCATTCTTAAATTGTTCTCCCACAAAATTTCACTTCAAACTAAGGCCTTATTTACACTGAGCGGTACAACGTGTCGGATCCGTATGGGGTTACAATTGTTTGGAGTTTTTCATCATAACTTAGTTTTATTTCATTGTGGCCTTTTTTGTCTAACTTAGATAGCTTTAATTAGTTTTTAGAGTGTGTTTGCTAGTTTTTATTAGTTATTTTTTAGATAAATAGTGTTTAGTTTAGTTTTTATTAGTTGTAGTAATAGTTTTAGTTTTTTCATGCTTTGCTTTATTTTATGTGCAGAATTCAAGAAGGTCAAAGTATTTTTTTAATTTTGTACATTTGGGTAATGAACACTCAACAGAAGATCTCATTTTGAAGAAACATATTAAGTTATCACCTGACCGGTGATTTCTCACAACTTTTGCTGTCGCCATTTTGCGACTAAGAGGATTATGGAGTGCCATAATGGGTAGACGGAAAATTGAAGTTAAATATACAGAGGAGAAGTAGTCTATTATGTGAATTGTCCGTATGCCATCTAGTTTAAAGCTCCTAATCAGCAAAAACATGAGGTTTTTTTCAACTTCCTGTATCTTCAGACCTCTCTGTGTAATAACAGCACCACACGCTGGCAAAAACAAGAACTACAACCAGTAGGTAGAATCAAAGCAAAACAGTATTTACAAGGTACATTTCACAGATGCCTTGTTTTTATATTTACATGGCCTGGAATGCTGTGCTAGGGGGCGCTATTTTGTATGAGCGGTACTGCACGGGTCAGTGGAAACGAAGCGTAAATGTTAGAAATACAAAGAAGTACTCCAGTAGTTACTCCTGTTTTAGTATTTCTTACCATTGTTTGAAAAGATTGACTGTTTAAATATTTGAAATACATTTTGTTTTGAAGAAAGTCATGGTCCCTCTATTATTTTTATCTTCTACCTTGTAGAACATCTTTCTATTCTTGAAACTAGAAAGATGATAAATATACTCACTGAAGTGCTCACACCCATGTGCTTTAAGGTCTTTTATTGGTATTCTGTGGGATAGAACAAGGCAAACCAGTGCATGATTGTGAACCTGTCCAAAGATAATTGTGTGTTTGCAATAAAGGAGGTACTTGGATGGTTTCTAAAAGTTTTTATGATGAGTGTGGCTTTTATTCAGCCCTCATGAGTTAGCACTTTGTTAAAATCACATTTTGCTGCTATTGCAGCTGCAAGAGGAAGAAAAGCTGGCGGGACCACGTTTCACCATGGGGATGCTGTGTTTATTGTAATGTGCATTGTTATTTGGGAAACCCTTTCAACCTTCTCTTGTATAAAGACCACATTTGTGAAGTGCACAATTAAGTTGTTTTGTTTATGCTGGCTTCGAATTACACATGTGCACTTGGATTAAGTAATAAAGTGGCTTCTAAAGTCAATTTGTTACACTGAATTTTTATTTAAAGATATTAAAGTAAAGGATGTTATGAACAAATGCCTGATGAACTTAAATTTATTCAATTTTGATAAACATTTTGATTAAATTTTCTTTCCGCTTTATAAATATGCTCTACTTTATAATGATCAATGCCAAAAACGTTGAACGTTGTGGTCATAATGAGACAAAATGTAAAGGTAGAATTAGGTTTGTTTCAATAAACAGTAAATTAATTGATCACATGAAAAATTAAAATGAGTTCAATAATTTCAATTTGCATAATTTATGTTGTTTTTTTTCCACCGTCTCTTTCTTCTATAAACTGGATGATAAAAGTCTTCAGTTGGTGCTTTGGTCTCAACTTGCCCTTTTGCTGAATAACAGTTTTATTTAGAGACTTCATAATTCATTTTATTTGTTGTTTCTGTTGTTTTTGTTTATTTATTTTGGATATTTAAAATGTCTTCCAGTTCCAGTGTTGAATGTTTGTTAGAATTTAAAGTTTATGGATCTTTGAGAATGTGTTCTTGCATTATTATGACATCACTATCATAATAATTGAAAATGGTACAAAACAACAATGTTATTGTTTATCGTAATAACGTCAATTTATCATCAAGCAAAATTGGTTATCGTTACAGGCCTAGGTAGAATTCCTAATGTAATCAAACAGCATGGTGCAAACATTGGATTTACTTTTTAATAGTTGAAAAGGCCAAAAATAAAACAATGCGTCCTCAAATTTCTTAGAACAGGATTTAATGTTGAAGTTAGGAACCTTTTGGGTTGGTGCTAGCATCATCCTGTCTATGCTCCATGAAATGACGGATCACCTGTTTGTGTCCCTGCAGGTCTGTGGTGATGCCCATCGCCCAGGAGTTCTCTCCAGATGTGGTTTTAGTGTCGGCCGGGTTCGACGCAGCTGAGGGGAACCCTGCTCCTCTGGGCGGGTACAAAGTCTCTGCCAAGTGTAAGCACAGCTCTCCAACCACAGGCAGTGTGGTCTTGTCTTCTTTGAAACTTGAATTGCCTGATATTTATTACGGTCCTTGGAACAAAATTGATAGTTGCGCCTTGTGTCCAGTGTGGAGCAAAGAGCAGGATCACGTCTCACCTCACTTATTATGTGGTTATTTCATAGTTCAACTTTGTTGCTATGCCACAATGTATGAAACATACATTTTTATTTATAACATCTGAGACATGGTGGTAACATTAATTAAGCAAGACACTGCAAACATGAAAGCTCTGAGCCAGGTGTACTTTCTATGGAAAACTAAAGGGGCAGTGTCATGTAAAGTTGACTTTTTTAAGTTTAACATCATGTTATAATGTTATTCCCTCATCAAAAACATACCTTATAATCTCTATGGCAACCATTCAGCTTTAAAAAAAAAAACACCAGTCAGCTCCTTCAGACTAGCCAGCTTTAATGAGCTCATTAAGCAAGCTACTTCTCAGAAATACTAGTAAAAAATTTGTTGTGATGACTTCCTGAAGACAGAGTTTTAGAAAGAGCAGGAGCTTCTTAAAGAGACAGAGGCCTAATTTTAAGGCGTTAATTACTATGTCATATTTCCTTTTTAACAACTGAAGGTAACAGAGCTACTTAATTGTGCTACAAACTGATGTTGTTGGAAAACAGTTGAAATGGCCCCTTTCATAGCAGCTTTAGCTTTGTCACTGTTTCTGTAACAGTTTTTGTAGCTGTTGGTGTTGTAACTGCAGCTCACCTGTCAGCCTTAGTGCTCCTCATGTTTGAACTAAGCCGTTCCTCATGTGATTGTTTCTGTGTTTGCTTCAGGCTTCGGCTTCCTGACCCGCCAGCTCATGTCCCTCGCTGGAGGCCGTCTTATTCTGGCTCTTGAGGGAGGTCATGACCTCACAGCCATCTGTGACGCATCTGAGGCCTGCGTCAGTGAACTGCTGGGTATACAGGTAAGGCATCCTGGGTAACTGAGTTTTTTAAAAGTAACTAACTTATGTCCTACAACTACTTTTTTAGGTCTAGTGCAGTGATGTAAGTATGCTGCTATTTTTTCTGATTTAACAGATTTTTTTCTGTCGTGGCTCTGTCTTTGTTTTGCAGGACGCAATGCCAGAGGATGTTCTGCTCCAAAAACCCAACGCCAACGCAGTGCGCTCCCTCCAGACTGTGATAGAAATACAAAGTGAGCAGCAGCAACACTTTAACTTTAACTTATTCACTCTCTGCCTTTTTCTTGCATTAGCAATTAACAGCTGCCCCTTGGTTTAAAGCAGGAGTGTTCAAAGTGAAGCCCAGGGGCTATCTACGGTCCCTGACCTGATTTAAAAAATCGAATAAACTATGACATATGTAGTTAAAATCTACCTATAAAAATGTTAGGTTCAGTACAAAGTGATCATCTTTTCCAAGATTTCTGCTTTCCTTCAAAATTGCTGCTAATTAGGGCCTTAATTAGCATCTCCTCATTGACTTACACTCCGACGTTTACCTTGGTGCACCCAAATCGGCTGTTAATTGTTGTTTTAAAATGTCTCTCAATAAAACAAGTCTTTTCAAATAAAGACTGACCTAGATCCTGTGTTTATTGCTCAGACTATACAACATATTTTTTCAGATTTCTCCAGTTATACCTGAAACACGAAGAGTAAATTCTGCAAGTCATCGACTCGATGTAATCTGCTGAGTTTCCTTCGATAGAAACATTTTAATAACCTACTTTGAATAATTAATTGAGTTTACTGTTTAATAACGAGGATCAACTGGAATGTATGTGTGATTAAATTTAAATGATTTTGTTGTAAAGTGCCACAAGACGACATTTGTTGTGAATTGGCACTATATAAATGAACTGAATTTGAATTGTTACATGAACTAATAAGCAAACTGGATGCCTTTTATTTAATAAGGAAGAACAATTTGAAGTTTTGGATACAATCCCATTCCTACAAAAAAAAATCTGATTAGTTTACTTGTTTAATTTAAATAGTTTGCACTTTGTTCACTGGTGAGTAGGTACCAAAAAATCATCATTTTTGTTGATTTTAGTTTTTAAAAATGATATTTTTGAGTACTTTTAAGCTGACGATTTTGAAAAAAAGTTTGGGCACTTCTGCTTTAATGGATGAATTAACACTGATGAGATGCGTGTGTGTGGGTGTGTGTACCAGGTTTTTATATCCTTACGGGAACCTATTTCAGTCTACAATGTGGGGTTATCGGGAAGATTGCTCCTTGTGGGGACATTTTCTTGGTCCCCATGAGGGAACTTGTTGTTTTTGGTTAGTGGTTAGGTCTGTGATGGTTAGGTTTAGGGTAAAGGTTAAGGTAAGGGTTAGATATGTGATGGGTCAGGGTTAGGATTATGGTAAGGGTTAGGCTGTAGAAATTAATGGAAGTCAATGTGAAATCCCCACAAGTGATGAAAACACAACTGTGTGTGTTGCAGGTCAGTACTGGCAGAGTGTGAAGGCCCACAGCGGGTCGGTGGGCAGGTCGTACGTTGCCGCTCAGAGTAAGGACTGCGAGGAGACGGACGCTGTAAATGCTTTGGCCTCGCTCTCTGTGGGAGTCATCTCCAACAAGAGGTACATGTTCCTCCCAACACACCAAAAACACACTCGCACACAATGCCATTCGACTAACCCGCGCTCCTTCCCTCCAGGCTCCTGGACGAGCCGATGGACCACGAAAGTGATTCCATGTAGGAGAACTCACAGAAATTCAAGAAAAAAATGTGCCTCACCAACCATGGGTTCTCCATGGCGCTGTCTGGGTTTTTTGCAATGCCACTGAGCCCTTCCCCTTCCTCCCCACACCAGTTAGCCTTCTTCACACTCAACCGCACCAGCCGGCACACAAGATCGAACCTCAGATCTGGTAACCACTTGTAGCACTACCTGCAGCTGAGAAACCTTGGGAAACCTCACCAAAGAGCAATACAAGTCCACTCTGACAGACACCTCATCTCTCCTGACTGACAGCCTCTCAAAGAGCTATGGGAGACAAAAAAATAAATAAACAAACAGTTTTGGAGATCAGCTGGGATTCTCCTTGAAGCACTGTGCACCAGCAGCTGATTTGATGCCTTAACTTCACCACCATTTTTTTTTTGTAAAGCCTCAGCATCAGGTTTCACAGTGGAGAGGACTTCACATGTGAGAGCTGGAGCAAACGCTGACCAAACGGGACAATGAACGGATACACCACGTCGGACGGCCGACGGGTCAATACACGACAGCATCGCAAAGAAGACTGCGACAAAGAGAAGCGTGCTGAGACAGTTTAACCACTAGACCATGACGGTAAAGAACTCAAGGAAAAGAGAGTGAATGAAGACACAAAATGGACAACTGTGGTTTTTATGAAAAAAAAAAAAAAGGACAATTGTCCTTTGTTGTTTTATTGCACTGTTCAGTCCTTAATGTGAACCATAAGAAATTCCAAAGCTCTGGGATCACACAATTCCTCTTTATAGCTTTTTTTCCCGAAGATCTGGATAAAATAGTGTTCGTTATATTTTTTCCAAATTCTTTTTTTTCCCTTTCTCATTCTTTTTATGCTGGCCGAAATACTGTAGAATTGTATTT
>CAEGAE010006220.1:0-54792 GCA_903067095.1 Girardinus metallicus | reverse complement strand
CTTTAGTAGATTTAGATCAGTGTGTGCTGCCATTTTTATTTCAATCAGATGGTCACCACCAACCTGTAAACTCATGACTTTTATTTGTTTTGTCTGATCAAAGAAGCTGTTTGATGAAAAGTGGCACCAGTTGCGGCTACTGGTAACCGAAGAGGATGTTACTCTTTATGTTGATGACCTGCAAATGGAGACACAGCCTCTCGAGCCCTCTGTCGGCATTTTCATTAATGGAAAAACCCAAGTTGGAAAATATGTAAACAAGGAAACAACTGTGCCTGTAAGTGTATCCTGATCATTTTTAACTTGATCATTTATCTAAATTATTGATAATTAAATCTTCTGTTCACAAGATCTTAGTACTGGGTGTTTCATTAATCTCATTTAGCACCACCTTTTCAAAAAATAGTACTTACAAATGTTCAGTTCTCCCAATCTTGACTGTTGATCATTGCAGCAGTAAACTGTTCTAAAGTGCATTATCTTGGCACTCAAAGTTGTTGAGTTTGATGATGTGTTAAGTGATTCAACACATTTAACACAGTGAATGGACTACTGTAAGAATATTTTTGTTACTGGATGCCAATTTTTACTTAGCCACTAAATAACTCAATTATAGATAAATATAATTAATATATATAAATATTATCAATAAAACAACCTTTAGATACAGCTATCTCTACCACATTGAGACTGGTACTTGCGTAAAATTGTAACTACTTTGCTTTTTTGCTGCACAATACTGTATTGTTTTATTCCAGACTGATTTACATCCCTGATTTTACAGCTGTGTGTGTTTTTTATGAGGCTAGAAATTTAACAAATGGGGCTTATATGAAACAGATTTTCCGGAGCCTTTTTACCACCAGCATCGTCAGAACACCAAATCATGGAAGAATAGTGTAATGTTGCTTGAACACCAAGGGAGGTCTGGCAACATGAAGCAGCCCAGTGCCCAGTGAGGGCACTTATTTGTTTCTTTAGCTCCTATAAAATGGTAATTTCAATTCATTGGTGGCACTGTTCGAATAAAACTCAGTCTAATGTTACACAATTACTTCCTATGTTCAAATCAGCTTCTTTTGCATAGTCTTCTTGGGATTCCCAAAAGTAAAAGTTTTATATTTAACACTTTTTTTCCCCTACACCATGTTTGTTTAGTTTGAAATCCAGAAACTTCGCATTTACTGTGACCCTGAGCAGAACACCAGAGAGACTGCATGTGAAATACCTGGAGTTGTGAGTACATTTTCACCTACCTATGACCTTCTCTGCCCTTTTCTCTGAGGTATATGGCCTATAAGGATGTCAAAGCATCACAGAACGTGCTAAATTCTCAACTTCCACTGCTTTACACAGCGTGGCGCTTTCGTGCTTTACATTTCATCTCAGTGGGTTACTGACATTCTTTATAGGAAAGTTGCAAACTCACCATGTAATCCTAAAGCCACATCTGGCATGCATTAATTGATCTGCTGAAGGAAGACTTATGGCTTAGAGTCAAACATGCTGCACTCTGTATATATAATTTTATTGCTTCTTGGCTGTGAATATTTGGCCTGTTTTTATTTTGGCTTTAAACTGCTACAGACACAAAGTTATTGCCAAATTACTGTTTCTAATGTGAACATGTTCAAAAGAAAGATCAGTAGGAACAGTATAGAAAGATGTAAAAAAAAAAATCTTCCCATTTATTAACACAGCTTTCTGTTTTTGGTGTGTTTTCTATTGTTTAAAGCCTGTTTAAAGTGTGTGTAATTAAGCTTTCAAAAAATAAAGTTACATTTTGGCAATTCATGATTGAAGAAGATCTATTTACTTTTTAACAATGAGTGAGGTTGATTTGTAAAACATTTTGCTTGCCTTTTACAGTGCTCCAACAATGCTGATTACACTGAACCAACACAGGAACCTTGTACTTGTCCCCCTGGACTTCCTGGACCACCAGGAACAGCAGTCAGTTTTTCTCTTTTCTTCTTCCCATGCCCCTTTAATCTTGTGTTGTGAGGATGCTTAATTGTGTGAAATTTAAATGATGCAACTGTAAATACAAAACCTTGAAAACAGTTTTGACCTTTCAGAGCAAAGGATCCTGGTTGTTAAAGTGATACTGAAATCATGTACACATAAACTGAAACAGAAATCTTTCAACTGTGGCAGATTTTTGGGAATGATTAATGTTATATGGCTTATATATATGACATATTGGTGAGCGTGGTAGAAATCAGGTCTCCAACTCCTTTATGCTCACACTCTAGGTTTGAGAAAAGTTTGTTAATTCCCAGGAGTTGTCTAGATGCTGTTTCAATCAGACAATGAGTCCATGACTTTGCACTTTGCAAATAGGTAAAATTAAACTGCTGTAATTACAGTAATTATCAGATTTAGAACAGTTTGAGAGGTCTTAGTATTTTAATGTCTTTAATGGGTAAGCAGTTCTCAGCAGTTAAATTGAAGCTGGCGATTTAGAATATCTTAAAGTTCCTTTCAGACCAAGATGTAATGTATACATTCCTAAAACATGGCAGACCACTTGCTTAATAACGAGCGCTTGAAAAAGAAAATCAGAAATAGAATAAGGCTTTTATTTGTCATTTTCCTGCTAGCTGATAATAGTGAATTACAAAAGTACCAGCTAATTCACAAGATTCTTAGATATCGCCAAAAAAAAAAACCCAAACTTGTTAATTAAAACCTTCTATACATGGTTTCAGGGAGCTTTTTTTAATAAGGTTACAAAGTGTGCTTTTACAACATTTCCTAATAGATCCAAAATGCCTGGAGTGTAGCTGGCTCGCAGATGTTCCATGTGGCTCCAAACAGTAAATCTTACATTAGACAAACCCGCTTGATCAGCAGTTGATGGATAAATAAACAACAACTCAAGCAGAAACATGTTGACACCATTGATGTTTGTAGTAGGTCCATTGTACAAAAAGGTTGTTCAATCAAGGATAATAGTTTTAGTCAAAATGACTAAAGCACTTTTTTTTTGTTTTACACGTTTTTAGGGGGAAAAAGGAAGCTCGGGTATCCCTGGACAACCTGGACCTGCTGGTGCTGATGGTAAGCCTGTGAGTACTACATAAATAATTATACAAATACACAGCAAATAACCGGTAATAGTTTGATTAAAAATAATAAAAAAAGATCATTGATGAGTTCATGTAGTTCATTAGGTCTTTTTAAGATTTGCTTTGCTGTTTGAAAATTGTTGTAAATACTGATAGGCTTTTTTTGCTAAGTGACCTTTTACACAAAAGATGTCCTATTATGTCTCACTGCATAACACAGTGAGGCATAATTGTGCTTTACAAAAGTATTCCCAGCCCTTAAACCTTTTTTACATTTACATTTACAACCAAATGTATTTTAGAGAAGTGTATTGCTGTCACTGATAATTTTTTTTAACACTGTCATGTCATAACATGATACTATTGTACAAATGTGATAATGTTGTACAAATGGGACAATTTTATTGAACATACATGATAATGACATTACATAAATATGCTAATATGATAATTATATTGTATAAACACTATTTCTTCCACATGGTGGCAGTAGTATGCTTTTAGTTTGCATTGATGAGACATAGGCTAATTTGATTCATGTGATGAGAAATGAATGGTTAAAAATATACTCTGTTGTTATTCCTAAAGAGACTGTACTATATGCCACAATAAGTACTGAAATGTATCATGTTTGTACAATTTTCAAGTCTTACTCCAAATTCTCAATTGGTTTCAAATTTCGACTTTGACTTGACCATTCAAACAAAGACGTTTTTATCTCAACTCTTTTGTACCTGAAGTTTTGTGCTTCAAGACCTCTGTCCTGTTGGAAGATAAACTTCACCCTAGTCTGTTACTTCTAACAGGTTTTTGTTTCAGGATTAGAATGTATTTACTCAATCCACCTTTAAACACTAAGCATCTGACCTGCCACTGTGGAAACAAGCTTCCCCTCTCCATGATGTCACTACTTCTATCTTTTGCCAAATCTCTATTGTGGTCAGGATGGTATATAGTGTCAGATCATGTTAAACAGAAGAAATTATATATCAATTAAGCTTCTCCTCTTGCTGTTTTGATACACACTTTGCCTGTCATTGCATCTGAACCATTTCAGATAGTAAACTCATCCCCTTTGTCAGGTGTTTTTCCCCAGGCTAAACAACAGCTTTTGTCAAACCGCTGATAAAAAAAGAACAATCTAACAGTTTTTCAAAGTACATTTATCACATACTGCGGTTTCTACTTGATTTATATAGCACCAATTTACAACAAATGTTGTCTTGAGGCATTTTGCAAAAAAAAAAAAATCATTTTAGTTCAATCACACATACATCCCAATTGAGCCTACTTATCATACAGTACAGTAAGTTCAGTTAGGTAGAAGGAAACAACTATCTAAGGATAGATGGTTAACCAATAACCAGTAGATCTTTGTCTTGGTTATTGTGTTATGTTGTCTTGTACTGCACTTTGAACTGCCTTTTTGCTGGAATGTATAATACAAATAGACTTGACTTGTTGACTAATAACTGTGCTGTCCCCAACACTCCCACCTAAGCAGTAGATTTGTGCAGTTCCTCCATGGATACCCCTTCTTGTCTGGTTAGGAACCACTCTTTCCATATCCACACAAAATACTAGACCAGGGAAATCCCAGGCAGTCCCAATCCTCGAGAGCGGGTTTCCTGCAACTCTTGGATGTGTTCTTGGTCTAAAACACTTCACTTAAATAGCTGAATTATCTCCTCAGTGCAGTCAAGTTCTCCACAGTGCTGCTAATGACCTCATTATTTGACTCAGTTGTATTGGAAGGAGTTCAGTCCAGGACGCCAGTCCTGGACTAAATGGTAATACTCAAAGCTTGGGATATTGTTTTATAAACTAATTTACGTCTCATGATGCTGTTTGTTCTCTTATGTTCTCTAACAAAACTTTTGATGCCTTCACAGAACAGCTGTATTTATACTGACATTGGATTTGCTAATTAAGTGAATGCTTCAGGCAGTTGGTTACACAGGATATTATTTGTGGTAGACATAGGAGGCTGGATAATTAAAAGGGTATAAATAAATTGGTAAGAGACTACAATTACCATTAGCTTTGATAAATTATGGCTACCTTAATTCTCCAATTGTCTAATTACCTAAAATAAAACTTTATTTTAATGATACTTTCTGTTAGCTTTCCCTCTTTTGCAAATGTCAGGGTGATAAAAACTAACAACATTGCGTGTTGAACTTATCATGGTTCTTAAAAAGCAGTTGATTGTCCATGATGCTAATCTGTGAATCAGTGGCTCCATTGTGTTCTTTTATAGGAAATTTCATTGCATGAAAGAAACTTGCAGCCTAATGAATAAAATGAAAGTGTTCAAGCACAATTTGTATTGTAGTCTATAGCAGTTTTTCCTGCTATAGGCTATAGTTTTTCTGCATGTTTTAGACACTTTCCTGATTTAAGACACCTCATTTAATGACAACAGTTCAGCAAAAACCTGTTAATCAACCATCAGTTGAAATGATATGTGCTTGAAGCGGGGAAACATCTAAAACATTCAGAGCAGTGTGTCTTGAGGAACAAGGTTGGGATCTACTGGTATGTAGCATATAATATAATCCAATGCAATTGGATTAGTTCCTGCCCTGCCACTTAGGAAAGTGAACCAGTACCAATTTTCTTTACAAATGTTGATGTTTGATATCACTTTTATTTGAAATGTTTAGAGCACAGACAATGAAGTCCTTGCTGATCAGAATGTGTTTTTTATTGTAGAAAATTAACATGTATAAAACTTTATCTAAAGTTCAGTGGAAGGATTTAATTGTGTCTTGCCTCTGAATGGATTCAATTAAGTGTTTAATCAACCATCAATAATTTGTTAAATCTGAAGGGTACTCCTGGCCTTAGAGGACTTCCTGGGCTTCCAGGTCCACCAGGACTTAAGGTAAATCTGTATTTTGTTACTAAACCAAAAATATTCATTTGGTGATCACTATCCTGTAAAATGGGTGCCTTTTTCTGTCAATTTTATTAGGGGGCACGAGGAGCAGATGGGTACAAAGGCGAGATAGGGAGACCGGGTGTTTTGGTAGGAAGGTCAAAACATCATTCATGGCACAGTTAATTGAGTAGAAGTGTTCTACCTTCTGACTTTTTAGTGTTTTAGTGTAAGTCAACTTTTTCCTTTGCTTAGGGTGAACGGGGTATGCCTGGATTACCTGGACTGCCAGGGCAGCAAGGAGAGAAGGTGCTAACGCCGAATCATTTACCTAAATCAACTATGTATCTGGTCATTAATAGATAAATAGCCTTTATCTATAATCAAACTCAAACATAGACATCATGTATGCAATCTGACAGCACTGACCAAGCAATTTTGAAAAAAAAAGTAAATAAATAAATAAGTGATCTATATAGTTTTGTTGTTCACGACTCTATAAGTAGCTCTTGTTTAAGTGTAAGTCAAAAAATATTTTGAAAATTAAAAATTAATCTTAAAGATAAGACAAAAAACAAGGGAAACACATCTCAAAATATATTATATTCAATACAACATAATATATATATCATCATTTAAATTCAGACATTCCACCAATTGTATACATTCACATAGACAATTTGCACACGCTGTGAGAGGTGTGTCTTTAACTTATTTTGTCATATGGATATTTAATACACATTTTGAAAATACTGAAAATGTATAATAGGATTTTTAAAAAATCCTAAAAAAATGAAAAAAAAAAGACAATTTCTGGACAATGAAGAATATTATTATTAAGAAATACCCTCTCTACCTGAGGGAGAGATTTTTTTTTGTTTGTTTTCTTTTTTGGAAGAATGTCAGTGTCACTAGTACATATACTTGCTATCTTCTTTGATGCAAGTTTCTTGGAGCGATACAAGTTGTGTTACATTTTAGTCCAAAAAGAGGATATGCCTTTTTCCTCAGTTTATTTTTCTTCAAATAACAGATTTTCAACACAAATCTCCATTAATAGGCATTTTTTGAGTCAGCGATAAGAGATGTGAAAAATGTTTGACTCAATCAGAACAGTAGAACAATAAAACATTTTGAAAGCCTGAAGATCATTGAATAAAAAAATCATTCAACAATATTTTCATTAAATTATGAAATTTTATGATGGTTTGGATAAAAGCTAAATCCTTCAAGTAGTATTCTCCGAGCTCGTGGAAGGAAAGACATCCTGAGAGTTTCTTGGGATTGGTTATATAAAAGAAAGTTATTGTTAACCCTTGTTTATTGACTTATAAAGTTGGTATGCTGTCTTGTGTTCAAGCTCATCTATGTCATGGGACTGTGACAAACAAGATTCTTTTCTTTTACTTAGTACATGTTCAGTTTGTGCATAGCACAATTTGAGGGTTTTGTCCTACGATGTCTGTTTTTTGCCAGCTAACTAACAGAAATAATGATTTAGCAAAAACTAGTTTAAAGGAAACTGGAGTCAAACTTAGTTAAATACAAAAAATCTGGGTTTGTGGCTGTATTGTCAACATGGATGGACATTTCTCGGCTTGAAAACAAATTCAGAGTTATACATGGTTCCTCAAGTCTCATTTCAAAAATTTTCACTTATAAGCAGGACCAGACTCCAGTGCTTTTGGCTCCTCCACAAATAAAACTGTGGCCAACTGGGAATCAATTTTTAAACTAGTTTTCATAGGAGCCAAGTGGAAAACAAATATTTGAATGAGAAAGCTGATTTTCCACTTGTACAAGTCCAATTCTGTTTGCCCTCAGGAAAGAACTTTCATGAAGGACAGAATAATAATAATAAAAAAAAATCAAAAGAATCCAAGCGGTTCTCAAACTTGATTTTTCCAAACAGCAAAGAGCCATTTAAGGTTCTCTTTATGTTCAGATGTCTTTTAGGGAGAAAGGCTTTTCCCTCATGCCCACACACATTTGTATCTACCTCTAAAAAGTCTAAGACATTTAGAATGTTGAGTAAAGGAAAAATTGTCATAGTTGTTCACCAAAAGAAACCATGTCAAGGCATAATTCAAAACCATTTGTAATTATAATATTACCACTTTAATTATCTGTCTAGTGAATAGTTTATGGGCTCTCCACCTATAATATAATCTCTGTGGTTAATAGAAAGTAAAATGGGTGACATTTATTTTTAAAGAAACAGCACACTCTCTGACCCTCCACCCATTATGTTGGCCAAGTTTTCAACAAATATTGTCAGCTAATGGAAACATCAGTAGCTGAGATTCTATTCCATAAAACGGAATAAATTGATATCATGAAAATACATTTGCTTAATGAAAACAGGTTAATAAAATAAAAAAATTACTTTTTTCTATAAAACGTTTTTGCGCTAGGATGAAGTGGTCTTTCAGTCATATCAAATAAATGTATTTCACAAAACTGTAGCAGCGGGACTATTTTTACGCATTACACGATCAACAGCTGGCCGTTACTTCTGGCAAAAATTACGACAGGTAGTAGCAGTAGGATGATGGTTTGTTTTTTTTTTTTTGTTTTTTTTTTTTGAATCACAACATTGCACAGTTCAGAAAAAATTGTGTGTTATTTGAACGTGCTGAGTCCGTAGCTCTTCTGCAAAATCATGGTCTACAATTTCCCCAAAACATACGTAGCCGCTCCCAAGTATAAGAGGTTGTTGCTCCAATGGCTCAATGAGATACTGACGTCTCCTCTGATGGCTGATAGATGATGAACTCTAGCACTGTGATTGAATTATGTATATCTGATGTAACTGTTCACATCTGTCACTGCCATGATTTTAAATGAGTTATCACATGACCAAGCTTATTCACTGGTGATGTTAATTTTATTAGTTATTTAATAGAAATGGTGCAGTTGTAAAATTGTGTTTCCTCATTATTAGCCGAACATAGACAGGGATTTGCGCACATTTGCAATGGAAAGCTAATAATATCAGTAGAATATGTCACTGACTGAGATTTTTTGATAGTTTTTCAATTCACAGTATACATCTTACCTGCTGAACACTATTTGTTCCATGCACTAACTGAAGTAGCTAAAGTACTACCATATTAATTGGATGGTCATGGAGTTAAAAAATGGGCTCGTCTATGCAACTATACAGAGAGACGGACTTACCTATGCAACACATCTAATATTTATTTTTAATCTTTTGGCCGCATTCAGGGTGAAATAGGATTACCAGGAATTGCAGGGTTGCCTGGTATACCTGGTCAATTGGTAAGAATACAGAATGTCCTAATGGCTTAAAAAACACTCAGATGCTACATGGGTTGTCATATTTACTTTTTTAACTGGATGTTGTTATCTTTCCAGGGTGTAAAAGGAAGCATAGGACCTCCTGGGCCACCAGGTATTCCTGGAAATCTTGTACGTGTGCCACATGCAGAAGTATAAATCCAGATTCCTGGTGCCTGTATTGTATAAAACAATGTCTCCGTGTAATTTCAGGGTTTTCCTGGGAGAGATGGAAAAGATGGAATTCAAGGAAATCCCGGTCAAAAGGTTTGGTATTGTTGACAGTATTGCATGTTACAAAGATCATTCTGATTTGAGGGGTGTAACAGAGGCATGTAGTTGGAGAACAGTGAACATAAATTAACTGTTTCCAAGAAAACAGCTGTTGTCTTTAGGCAAGTATTAAAACCAAATCAATAGGAAACACGTGTCTTTGTTCAGAAGGACATCTGTCCTTTTTTTTTCATTTTATTTTCATATTTAGATCAAATGTTTAGTGCTTAATAAAGCATTCAGAAATGCGCTAAAGCCACATGACTTGATTTTCAACAAAGTCTGATATTTTTTCTCTATTAGGGTGAAGCTGGAGCCATCGGTATTCCTGGTTCGGATGGAAGACAAGGCCATCCTGTGAGTACTGCATGTTGCCAATATGCAGTGCTTTGCAAAAGCATTTGTAAGACTTGAAATCTTTATGGGGTTTCTCTTTGCAAACACAAACTGCAATGTTTTGGATTTGGATTTTATGAGATAGACCAACACAAATTAGTGCGTAATTATGCAGTAGAAGGAAATGAAAACAAGGTTTTCAAAATATTTTAAAACTAAAATCTGAACACTGAGTTGATAATCCAAATTCAAAACAGACTGATCTGGATTTGGATATTTAAAAATTAAATCAAGTGTTACCAGTTGCCTGAATCTCCTGGTAAGTAAACAGTCCAACTTTGTGTTCTTTAATGTAAAAAAACTATTTTGTGAAGGTCTAATAGGTTCTTTATAGAATGTTTGTGAACAAACATAGCAAGGAACACACCAGACCAGGAAAAACACGGCGTAAATTTAAATGAAAGAAGCCTACAGTAGAAGCAGTAGAGATCCACAGTTCAGGTGAATTAATCTGTGGATACTACAATTAATTACAACGTACAATATGATAATATGGTACAGAGCTAAAACTACAAGTCACCTTGAACACACCATCCCCAGTGAACTATAGTGGTGAAGGTGACATGCTGTGGGGCTGTGTTTCTTCTACAGGAACAAGGAAGCAGGTCAGAGTAGATGTTGTGGAGAGTGTTAAATAATAAATAACAATGGGCCAAAATCTATTAGAGACTGGAATAGGTACAAATCTGTCAATTACAGTGCAAAATTGTTATACAAAGCCTTTATTTGGTGGGGCTGAATACAAATATATAATAGTCAGATTTTTTTATATAAAGTCATCCAAAAATAATGTATCCTTCCATGTAACATTTAAGCATTGCTTTGCGTTGGTCTGTCGCATGAAATGGTTGTAATACAACACAATGTGAAGAAGCTAAAAAATATTTCTGGATAGTTCTGTACAATTTTTGTATTCTGTAGACTTTCAAAGCAATCATAACTTAATTCATAATTGTAGACATGACAAATGTGATGTGATTGATTTATAAAACTTTTACTTACTGTGTTGTTGTCTTTCGACTTTAGCAAAAATTACCTCTCTGTTTGAATGATCATAAACCCATTTCAAAACATGATTACTAAGACCAAGTTTGTGATTCATATTTTTCAAGTGTCATGAAAAGCAGGAGGTGTAGTGTGTCATATTGAGAACAGAGTGTCATAACCACCACAAAGCCTGACCTGACAGCCAGTAAATCAGAAGTGCTACTCCAATAAGTCACCCCAGGATAATCCTTATATGCAATAAGCACGCACTTTGGCTTGAATTATTGATTGTGAAAAAAGCTAATCGAGAGACTGTTTGTTCCTAAAACTGAGAACTTTGTATTGGGGAACAAATTGTTCCAACTGGGGAGTCATCACACCGATCATAATCAGTTGTGGTGTCAAAAAGTTTGCAATAGGTTCACAAAAATTGAGTCAATAGTTCCAGAAGCTTGCTGACCATTTGTGATCTCAGTCAGGGAGACAGACTTACAAGATGGACAAGATCGCACTGAATGTTTTCAAGTCGAACATCAAACATTATGAAGGCTTACTTTAAGAAGGAGAAATCATTTTCCACCATTTTTGGAAGACAAAACTTAACCAAACAACATATAATGTCTCATGTGCTCTTTTTGTAATTCTTGTAAACTTATCTTCCATACTTCACTGCCTCCAGGGTATTCCTGGTTTGCCAGGAAATGCAGGCCTGAATGGACAAAAGGTAAAATTGTGCCGTTGTTCAAAATTTAAAGCATTATACATCGCAATTCTCTTTGATTGGAATGATTCTCATTCAAGGGAGAAACTGGTGAGCCTGGACCAAAAGGAATCAAAGGATCAGCTGGCCCATCTGTGAGAGCCAAGTCCCTTAATCACATGCATGGTCTGGTATGGATTATTTCTTAAAAATATATTCTCTTGCAGGGGGAATTGGGCTTACCTGGTGAACCTGGCATGAAGGGACCAATTGGACCCAAGGTAAATAATTTATAATTGTTAGAAAGCAAGATTAAACCTTTCTGAAATTGTTAGAATTTGAGATAAATTAAAAATGCTGAAAAACTACTTTTAAAAAGAAAAACAGTCAGGTATATAGTGACCAGGATGGTTGTGTGACGTTAGCATGATCCAGAGATCTCGCATGCAAACTTTTGCAACAAGTACAAGGAAACTAGAGTCATGTCTTAATTTCATCTGACTCTAAGCAAAGTGCATAGCTTCTGCCAACCCATTCAGATTGACAGAAATGTTGTTTCACAAACAAATGTTTCTTTCTGAGGTTTCTATAACAAGTTCAAGTTTTATAACTTGAGCAAAGTTTAACTTTTTATTTCAACTTTGTAGTTCTACATTGATAATTCCTGCAGAATTATCTTATTGTCAAATCCTACATATTTCTATCTTGGATATATTTGCTGCCATTCCTGAGCCAGGGTTGCACTGGTGGCAACCTGATATCTTAGAGAAAAATGCTTGGGAGATTCCACGGGGCCTGCACAGGCTGAAGTTGTCCCAAGTAGTTTATTCTCAAAAAAAAAAAAAAAAAAAAAAATTAATAAAAAAACTAAATGGCAACATTTTGGGTTTAGCAAGGATGTTGGAAGTTAAGTTATTTTATACTTCTAAACTTGTTTAGTGGTGCTCAGTTCTGCTTATTTGTTCAATAACTTTTAACAACTAAAAGTACAAATTTTCTTCATTTATTTGCAGACGCTGTAGTTTTAAAGTCCATTAAAGTGGCAATAAAAATAATTGCAAATAACCGATCCAAAGAAGTCATATCATCAATATAACTGAACATTTATATTTTCAGGGAAAGAGGGCAGGCATGACAGTGTGGGCTTCCTGATCATGTTAGGTAGAGAAATTCTCCACTTCAGAGCAGACATAACTAAATCAGAAACACAAAGTGATGTCAGCCACTTGGCCCTCACTAAGTCTATTATTTTAAATAACAATTAGGTCCTTCCAGTGATGGTAGCAAGTATTTTTGAGGCCGGAGTAAAACACAGTGACGAAAGAACGTTTCATTAATTGTGTTTGACTTTGCAGGTCAAGTGGCAGGAGAGTTACGGTGATTTCTGGCACTTTCACTTTCTTGCACTGCAGCAAAGTACAGAGCAGCACAGTGTTCAGTGAAATTATATTCTCAGAGTAAATGTTGCATAGCCTTCACAAAATACAGTTTAAATTATGATTAGTTTGGATATTTTTCTAGGGGGACAGAATAAAAATCTGTGGAAAATAATGTGGTTCAAGAACATTACATGTTTTGCTTGGTCAGGGGTTTAACTAAAAGAGACCGTAACAGAAAGCACTCTTAGTGGAACAAAACGTAACAGAAATCCGGATCCACAATTTTTAGTTTAAAAGCAAGAGTTCTGGGTTCGTACTCTGTCTTCTAATCATTTATGGCTGACACTACTGGACTGAGAGAAAAAGTCTTTAGCTTTACACATTTAATATGCTAAGCTTCAAAATTAACTAGATTGCATCAGTCAAATTGAATTATGATTACAGTCATGTATTGCCTGTAATCTAATGATTTTCTGTAAAATAATTTATCTCTGCTTTAACAAATCAAGGGCAACAAAGGTGAAAGTGGAAAACCTGGAATGAGAGGATCACAAGGGCTTTTGGTGAGTTACTTTCAAAACATTACAATTCATACTTAATTTGTTGTTCATCTAAAACGGGAAAATTAAATTAATTTATTTACTAAATTAGTAACTGTTAGTATTTTATTTATGTTCTACATCCCTATTTTCCAAAAATTCATATTTAAAGGGGAACGCAGGGGAACCAGGACTACCAGGTCAACCGGGACACCCAGGCATGCCAGGCCTGAAAGGAAGCAAGGTATCAATCAATCAATCAATCAATCAATCAATCAATGGCATTTTTCATACAGACACTACACAATGATCAAAAATGAATATTTAATGGTAGTCTCCTCGCCAAACAGTGGCGTTTTTTTATACAAACACCACTGTTTATAGATTTTGATCCTTAGAAATCTCCAACTTACAAATTTTTTCTATTTTTCCCTTTCTTCAGGGAGAAAGAGGAAACACGGGTGAAACAGGAATGATGGTAAGCTTTAAGCATAACTACATAGCTCTGCAAGAATATTTCACATCACCACAAGCTGCTAGATATGACAGTAAATTACAGTTTTTTATGTATTTTGACAGCTACTATAACATGGAACTTTTGTTTACACACAACAGTCAATATCCAGTGCAAGATATTTGAAGACTCCGTGGGAAACAAAGCCTTCATTTCTTGTCACATTTTATATTTAGTTGTTTTTTTTTCTCTAACTCTGCATAATATATTCTCTACTAAAATTGCTTCAGCTGCATTAGAGAACGTATTACCGCAGAGTTTATTCTATCGTATACTGTAATTTAGACATCTGTTGGAATCTATACATTTCATCTCACCAGGGGGTGAAAGGTGATCAAGGAGAACATGGACGACCAGGAGTTCCAGTAAGAGTTTTTTCGTATAATTCCTTAGGTCAGAATACAGAATTAAAATGTTGGCTGGTGAGATAAAATAAAATGTCAAAACAAGAACAATAACATTGTTATAATCTATTGCAATGTAGTATGGTCTTCAATAGCCTTATAAGCATATACACTAAAATAAAACTAATGTTTCCAGTTTTGGGGGGGTATATAAATGAAACTTAGTTGGCTGCTTCATAATCCTTATTTTAATTTGTAAATACTACCAATGAAAAAGCTGAGGCGTATCTCAACGAATGTTTGACCTGGTGGGATTTTTATTCAGGCTTACCAACATTTACAGACATTTGGCAAATGATTTTATTTCATTAAAAATAATGTGATTCACAACATTTTTATAGTGCTTTTAAAAATGTTTATCACATGACCTGCATTTGAAACCAGATATTTACAGACACTTTATAAAAAGACATTTGGCAATTTTGTCTCCCTGTTTGACATTAAACCTTTTCTGTATTGGGTCAGTTCAGAATAACATAATTGCATTGTTCAAAGTCAGAAGTTTGAAGATGGCATAGAGAAATAGTTATTAGACGTGTTGTTTCTCTTAAACTAAATTTCTTGTTGAGGTTTGTTGACATTAACATTTACACCAGATGTCGGAAGCAACACAAATAAAATCAAAGTAATTTAGTCCACAAATAAAAAATGAGCAAAAAGATAAATGAATGACACAGGGGATAAGTAAGATACACTCTTACTGAGATGCATTAAGTACTTTGTATATACAACAGTCTTTTTTAACAATGACAACTTAAAAGTTTATTCTGAATGGAGAAACTAATTACATGAATTGCTCATGTGGGACCCATTCTGCATAGAAGGTTCCTCTCTATGCACTCAAATCCTCACTTCTTCCCACTGATTTTTATTTGGATACTTGTCAGCTAATTGACTTGGCCACTCAGCTGTCCTATCTTTCTTTCTTACTTTCTTTTCGTTTCTTTCTTACTATCTTCCTTCCTTTCATTCTTTTTTTCCTTTCTTTCTTTTTTGGGGATTTGTGGGGGAGTCTTGTTGATCAAAATGACAAAACTATGGGGCGGTGGACATATAGGCTTTTAAATCCAGAAATGCCATCTTGAGCTACACATAATACAATGTAAAAAAACTATTTCAATAGGGTCCTTTCTTGTCTAGGGAAAAAGAACAGATGCTCTAGCACCTCCTAGTGGCTATCTGTGCATGACCCCGAGGTAACCTATCATAAACCTACAAAGCAATGACATCATCATCTGAGCTTTCTTAATGCCCAAAAGGCATAGTAATAGTAGTGTATTTATCTTCTAAAACTGGTGTAAAAAAATGTTTCTGATTATTTTCTAAATTGGCAATTAAAACAAATTTTCAAACTGATGTAAAACCAAAAAGGTTTTATATAATTTAATGTCAGACAGGAAGAAAAAATTATTTTACGTTCACCTATGTAGTGTATGTAAATATCTGAGTTCAACAGGCAATACCATAGCTGACTTACATCATTCATTGATGCTATAAAAAAATATTTCTTTAGCATCAGTGCACTTGATTTATCAGAAAAATTCCTTTTAACATCATCCCACTGTATGTAGTCATGAATGATTTTATTATTTTGACTCGGTCCTATAATCAGGATTATGTCGATTGGTGTGCATTTTGAAATAGATCAAATTTTAATGTCTTTGGTGACTTATTCTGATTACCAGGGATCACCGGGCCCAGTGGGATTCAAGGGGGAGGTATGTTAAGATGAAATTGATTACTATACATCAGCACCACCTGTGTAAATGCATGCATTTCTAACAAGAGGGTGGTATTCTTGCCAGAAAGGGACAGCAGGGGATCCAGGGCAGAGAGGGCCAGAAGGTCAAATGGGACGGCCTGGACAACCAGGTCAGTCAGGGCCAACTGGGCCCCAAGGGGTGCGAGGGGACACAGGCCCCCCTGGGCCACCAGGACCCGAAGGCAGATCTGTAAGTTTGACACTTTCTGAAAACAGAATGTTTTTTCAGTCATTGTGACATGCTGTGATGACCAATAAATCATATTGATCTACTATAGACGAGTGAAATGTCAGACAGTCACATTCGGCAAATCTGCAGAGACATTCTTAGAAGTGAGTAGCCTTACAAACTAATCAATGACCTGTTTCTACACAACTGCACCATGTAAAATCTCTTCATTGTCTCTGATTCAAGGTGAGCTGCCTTTATTACTGCTAAGCAACCAGCAGAGTAGCTGTACAAGATGTCAAGGGCAGCCGGGGTCACCTGGTGCACAAGGTCCAGCTGGTCCCCAAGGACTCAGAGGTCTTCCTGGACTTAGTGGTTCCAGAGGTCAACCTGGTCGTCCAGGGCGTCCAGGGGTTAGTGGGCTGAAAGGTATAAGTAGAATCATATGTGCTGTATAAAAGCTATGTTGTACATTTGTTCTAAAGGTAGAATGGTGTTTGTAGGAGAACCGGGTTACAAAGGTGAGAAAGGGAGCCCTGGTCAAGTTATGATTGGGGATCAGGGACCTCCTGGGCCACCAGGTAAGAAAATGTTGCTTTTCATTCAGTAAAACATTATGACAGAACATCTTGGAAATATGCTTGGGATTCGACATTTTAAATATATATGTTAACTCGTACATGTGTTTAATCTTACAACTTTTCCTCAACTGTGCACATAGGGTTGTTGTTTGAGACAGCTATCCACTTTTAAACAAAGACTGGGAAGAGATCATAAAGATTCACATTTCTTGAGGTGATCATGGCCAGAATTTAAGTACATTTTTGAAATGTAAAAAACAAAGAAGAAAAAAACAAAACAAAGAGAAGGCACCCCAAACACTTTATATTGAAAGTGTTTGGGGTGGACTGTAAGGGTGGTGCGCAAAATTGGAAGACAGTTCTAGTCCACAGATGCCCTTCACTAAGCTATCTTCACCACATGGATCAATATTACAGTTAGCCAACTGGAAACACTTACATCAAGCATGTCTAAGCATATTCTTGAAGTGATCAGCAAGAGTGATGGTGCCACTCACTACTGAGTTTGTTTTTGATATTTTTAGCTATGTTTTTGGGGTCTTAAACTTTTGATCAGCTATTCAACAGCCTGCTTGAGTTTAAATGTCATTTTCAATCAAATGCTCTTTCTGTTTTATACCTGCTTCTTTTTTCAGCATTTGAAACTGAACTTATAACCTGATTTCAATCCAGCAGAATGAAAAACAAATACTTGCAACTTTTTTCCCAGTTATAAGGTCTTTCTTAGATGTGTATTCTTTTCCATGTTCCAAATCAATAAATATGAGAAGAAGTGTGAAAAGACAAAACACCGAAAGCGAGGTAGCCAAGGAATGCTTGTGACAATAATTATAAATGAAATCACTTAAGTTCTGGAGGGATTGAAGTCATGGTGTTGTAATTTCTGCACTGGTTCCTACCAGCATTGTTGCCCTGATGTCTGTGTTCATCAGTCTCCTATTACAACTGTTATGGGTCAGTGTTTTTATCTTGACAGGGCCTGTTGGTCCCCAGGGGTACAGCAAACCAGGTCCTCCTGGTAAGCCTGGACTTCCTGGTCAACATGGAGCAGAGGGTAAACCAGGTAATCCCGGTGTTCCTGGCCATCCCGGGGTATGTGACCCATCCCTGTGCTATGCTAGCATAATGAGAAGGAGTTCCTTCAGCAAAGGCCCAAACTATTGATGGATTGCAGTGTCACTAACACCTCAAATCTAAAGCTGATGTGGAACAAACAGCCATTCTCAGGAAGATTTAATCTCTAGTTTCTCTCTGTCATGAAAACTAAAAGTACCTCTTCAACTTTTTTGTGATCTCATTCATCATTGTATGTTTTTTTAATATGTGTATTGAATATAATGAAGAATATTATTGTTCTTTGTTTTTTAACATTATTCTTGAGGTTTTCAGGGTGTTAGGAGAACTGAAAATTGGCTCATTTGAATACCTCCATCTGAGCACCTTGAAATCTTGTATGTCATTGTGGCTGGTACACTTCACTATAGTGCCCCCTGGTGTTGCTTCAGTGCATGACGCTTTCTACCAACTTCACAACACTGTCAGTGGGTGCTATTTAAAGTTTGAAACTAAATAAAACTGTTATATAAATTACATGTTTTGTTGTTAATCTTGACATACCTTTTCTGTAAAAGTGGCATGTTTTGATTTTGTCTTACTGATTATGACCTCCTGTGAGCATTTTTTAACCTTTTCAAGCAGCTATATAGTGTATTTTCTGAGATAAAACTAGATTGTTCCCCACAACAGTTAGAAGTCTTTAAGATGTCACCTCTTTATATCTAGGATGGAAAATTTCCAAAAAATGTGACATTTTTGACATTTTACTTCATTTACTCTCCCCAGGTTCAGTTTTAATTTCTGTATTAGGTATTGTATTGTTATTTATAAGAGTCAAATCTGTGCTTTGCAGCAGTGATGCATCTTTAACACATTTGTAATGTAGATATTTTGTGACTTTTGTACGTTTTGTCATTTTTCAAAAAACTAGAATTAAAATTTTAGAACAATTTGGGAAATTAATTTGTCACACACATGCATGCATAGACACATATATGTGAATGTTAAAGCATAAAAGGATGAAATGTTACTGGCGAACAAGCTAAAAACAAAATGCTCACCATCTAATATTTCCACTTAAAACCCTTAAGTCAGAAAACTGGGCAAAATCAACTGCCAAAGGTGCATTGGAGTTTTTGACTATGGTGTCTTATATTCACACTCCCATACATTTTTGTAACTTTTCAGGTTACAACCACAAACTTTAAAACATGTTATTCGGATCATATGTACCAACACAAAAAGATGCATGATTGTGACGTGGAAGTGAGATGATGCAAGGTTTTAGGTTATTTTTCATCAAGTGAAAAAGAAAGGACACTATCACTTTTTGCTGCGGGTATAGCTGCAGGTATTTTATGTGTCTACCAGCTTTGCACATGTAGAGACTTAGAGTACTGCTAATTCTATGCTATAGCTCTGCACCCATGAATATCAGTTTTTTGCATGTAGCTCCATCCATTTTTCCATAAATCTGACCATATTGTATGTTCGTTTAGTCTGTGTTCAGCCACGAACTAACTGTTTTGCAAGTGGGCTCTTTAGGATGTTTACCTTTGCCCTACAAAATTTGTGCAAACAGAAAATGGGACTTCTTATAGAATAGAATAGAAGTCTTCACACCCTTTGTGAAGACATCTATTCATGTCCTGCGACTTTTAGACGTGTCTCTGCTTCAACACACCTGAGTCAAATTAAGAGATCTTTAGCAGGAGTCTGGAAAACGTGGCTGCATACTGAGGAGGTAATTCAAGCCATTAGATGTAGGACCTCATGGCCACAGGACTTACTGAACCTCAAAGCCTGGATTTGAAGACCTCTGGAAGGGAATAGTCTTTTCTATCCAATAGTGAGAAATTTCAGGTGTTGCTGCAACAAGTTAAGGTAAGAGGGAGCATGCATATTCCCTAAGAATTAACAAGACATGTTTTTTTTTAAACAATTACTTTCTTTATGGCACTCTTCCATAAACACCAGATTAATGGAGTACAAGACTCCACTAATTTGTAGTAAACAGGATTTATTTTAGGGGTTTCAGGTTAAAGGGGGATGAATGCACATGCAAAATATTCTTTTCAGATTTTCATTTGTATAATAAAATAAAAATCAGGTATGGTTTTCCTCCTGCTTCACAGTTTTGTGTAACTTGTGTTGATGTTTCAAACAAGATCGCATTTTCTAATGTGGGAGGAACGGGGTGCGAGTACTTTTTAAGGGGTATGAATACTTTTGTTAGGCAGCAGACTTGATGACGGTATTTTAGCTTCCACTAGATGGCAGTGCATGGTAACAACTCAGTCGAGGAATGGAATTAAACGTTTTCTCCATGTGAATGCTTCATTTGTGTCTCATTCTAATATCGCTTTATGATTTTCCTGGGGATTGCTTGTTTAATTAGGCCAACCAGAATGCGTTTTGTGCTTGCTTTTTGTTGCAAATATTTTTCCTTGCAGTAAATATTTACAGCTCAGTGTAACAGTTAGATCCGTGGTGGATGTACTAGTTTGCCAAATTAATGAATTTTGTTATTACGTTTTGTGCCATTGGTATACAACTACAAAACACTTAATTTGACTTCCTCTACGTTTAAAATACTTACAGTAGGATCAAAAGCATTAAATGCAGCTGGAGCGCTCACCTATAAACACCCCGACTTCAATAAGTTGAGGTGATTAAAAGGCTCTGTCATTACTCTTTCACTCGTTAAGACTGGGCTCTCAGATTTCAAGTGTCTCCATTTACACTCCGAAGCCGCCACATTCATCATGGGACCCGGCTGAAGTTTTACTGCAACCGCTAGAGGAGGATGCGAAAACAAGAACAGAGTGTGGGATGGACCCAAAGGGCAACTATAGCCCCAGTTAGTGCACATTCTCCTGAAAAATATATATACTATATACGAGCCGGGGCATGAGTGGAGTGTTCCTCTGTTCTTATTTTTGACACAGTTCACCACATTTCATCCACTTGGAAACTTATAATCCCTCGACGTCCTGGGCGTACCTACCTTTTTTTTTTTCCATGTCAGAGAAGTAAGGTGAGGGACGGGGTCACCGCTTCATAAATACTCGGAGACTCTGGATAGACCTTGGAGGAGTAAACGGGCCTACTGCCAGACAAAGTTCTCACACAGGACAGGAGTAACGATTTTTTCTGCAGACTTTGTACCAAAACAGACTCCTGTCTTACTACCGTGAAACTTGTGGCTCCTCTATTTTTTTATGGAAAGTTTATGAATCCGTATTTGTAGACTTTTAGAGACTTTTTTTTTTCTTGTTTTTATTTTTTCCCCTCAGAGATTGCAATGTAGTTCATCCTCTCATCCTCTAAGAGAGCAATTTGCCAGGATGACAGCGCTTTGTACTCCTCTGAGCCGCGCACTTTTCGCACTTGCTTGGAGCAGTCTGAGTTTTCTTTCCTGCGCTCAATGCGCTCTCACTGACAACCATGTGCACTCCAGCTTTATTTACAGGAGGTTGCGCAATCACGAGCGCAGGGAGATCCAGAGAGAGATCCTTTCCATCCTGGGTTTGCCTCACCGTCCGAGGCCCTTCTCTCCCGGGAAACAGGCGTCCTCCGCACCGCTCTTCATGCTCGACCTATACAACGCCATGACCGTTGAGGAGGAGGAAGGGTTGGCGGTGTTAAACCGGAGTGTAGGGAAGAGCTTCAGTGCCAAAGCTCAAGGGCACTCCAAGAAAAGTTACTACAACCCGCAGCACGTCGGCTACTCCCGTGTGCCGCAGCCCTACAGAGCGGCCCCTCTGCTGGGGCACAGTCCGTCACTAACCACGGCGCACGACACCAATTTCCTCAATGATGCTGATATGGTTATGAGCTTTGTCAATTTAGGTGAGTGTCTGACTGGCCCGTGCAGTAATGAATCAATTTAAAAGGTTAACAATGACTAACAAAAATTAGGAAACTTTCAACCATGCTCAAATAACAGACGCAGTTTAGTTTCAATTTGATTTTTTTTTTTTTTCATTTTTAATATGCTCTTGAAGAATTTAAATTATTTCAAATTCAAACCCCAAGAAAATCCTCCTACCCACATTTATTCATTTGTACAAAAAATTGTGGTACATATTTTTTTGTTGGAAATCGCTGTGTCTGCCACTATAAGCTGTTGTATAAACGGCTTAATTGAAAACAGATCACATAAATCACTAACAAAACAGAATCTTCCCTTCTCATTCACTCATTCATTTTAATGTAAAATTCAAACACCATTTAAATTTAAGCCTTGGTGGTTGATTTTTTTTCTTTAATCTGACATCATACATTCTAACATTTCAGTTTCATTTGTGCACCTTTCAATGAAAACAGCAGTTGATTTGTATAATGATTGTATTTGTTCGGTAGCTGCAACTCTGAACCCAGTGGTTCAGAGCAGCTTATCAGATGACTGTCTGACCTTGAGAAAATTGATCTCAATTATTTCCTGTTGTTAAAAGAGAGAGAGGAGGGTGATATTGATTTATGCCTGCTTGTGAGGTTCTTTCATTGTTACGGAGTTCCACAACCATTTGGCAAATTTGTTTGTCTGTTGCCCTGTAAGGGTAATTCAAGCACATGGTGAATTACTCAGAAGGTCAGAGCGTAAAGAAACTGTTTTAAAAAATCCCTGGAAACATAAACTTCTTATGGTGTAACATCTCAAGGTAGAAAATTATATTTTACATAAAACAGAGCAAAAAAAGTAAAAAAAAAAAAAAAAGTGAACGTGGGTAGCATTGCCTGAAACAATAATTCCTCACCTTGGTCTGAGGCCATCTGTTTCCACTTACCACTCTACCCGGGCATGTACGCTGTCAGCCTTGAAAGTTCTGCTCTCATTCTGGGGGATTTTCAGTAAAGTTCTCAAAGAGGCTCTTGTCTTTATTACAGTATGCTAAAGACAGCGGCGGTCAACTGTTCTAAAAAACGTTTAGGTTCTCTTTTCATGCAATTAATACTGTAATGAGCCATGAGTCGGTATGCAGTTCTCAATGATTGTATAAACAAAAAAAAGTACACAGTTATCTAATTACTTTCATTTAATATTGAAAAACAACTCATGCTAAAATTATTTAGAATACTGGTTATTATGACTACATATAATATTTATGTAACATTAATCTATTTTTATTTCTTTAAATAAACTTAAGTAAAAAATATGTACTAAATACCCATTACATTTCATAACAGCTTAAAATGCTTATTGTGCGGAATATATTTTCTTGCCATTCTTTGCATATTAGTGTAACACAGTATGTCTATCAAGCTGATAAAATCAGGTTATCTGCTGCAATAGTTAGCCTGCAGTCAGCAGCTGAACAGATATGCTGCTTTAAGCTTAACAACTTTAGTTTGCAAACATTTTTTAAGGTGATAGATGGCACTCTGTGATTTCCAAACAATGACTTACCCAGTTTTTGTTGACATGAAATTTCTCCGCTAAGCCAAATTTGTCTTTCTTGTAAGTGAGGGAAAGTGCAGCGGCATTCTGCAGCTAGCTGACTAGCAGTGCACAGCAACAGATAGAAGGACAGCACTGCATTGCATTATGTGCAGTATAGCCCAAACAAATTCTAGCTTATTCACTACTTCCCAGAGCATATTAAAGGATTTTAAACTGTAGGATGGTATTAAGGAGAACTTTATCAATTGTAACATTTTACATAATTGGAATACCTTGAGACTATTAACTAGAACATGCCTAACTATATTAATTAATTTATTATTATTAAATAACATTCTCAAAGAGGATTGAAGATTTGATCCAATTGTCTGTTCTGGTGATTTTAATTAATCAGCAGTTTGCATGCAACTTAGTCTCAGCATGGAGAGAACTTATTGAAGCTATAGCCATTCAAAGTTAAAAGCTCTTTCCTCTCAGTGGCACTTCTGCTTCAGATTACAGCCTGTGGCTAATTTAATAGAAGTCACTCAGTGGTTTAAAGTCAAGCCTGACCTTTGACTTGGTTGTGCTAAGTAACCACAGGTGCTCTCTCTTGATAAAATATCAGGAAAACACCCCACATGATATCGCCACCAATCTCAGGACGTCCGCTGACCCCAACTGCATTCCTCCTTGCTGCGCTAGTTATGGAAGTGAGACAGTTGAGGTCATTCTCTCTAGCTACTTGTTATCTGTCATGCTGTTGCTCAGGTTTTATAGTGTTAGTAAAAGTAATTCAAAATCCTTCTCAACAAGGGTTATTTCATTTTATTTCCGAATCACAAATGACTCCTTGGGGAATTTTTAGTAGAGGTGAGTTGCAGGTCAGAAATGAGGTCAGAGCAGACACTCTGAAGAGTCCTGCGTGTTCTTTTCTTTCTGCTTGGCAGTAGCGGAAAGTGTCTTTAATTGAAATCAGCCTGTTTTTCTTAACTGACAGCCCATTCATCATGGCTGGAGAATGCAGTAAGGCACACAGTAGAGGGCCTGTCTGGGAACTGCTACCTGTATTCAGTTGACTGATTTAATGAACTGGAAAGTGCTTTTGTTGGTACTCAAAATGTTTGGGTTGGATCTTGAATGTAAAAGAAGATGTGATAAATATTCTTTTTTTCCCTCCTCTGCAATTCATGCTGGCTTTCTCTGTCATGCAACACAAGAAGCAGTTCAGGAGGTGAACTCATATTTTCAGTTGAGATTTACTTGGCAGTAATACAGAAGTTCATCGTAAATGTTTTTTCTTTTCCCAGTGGAGAAAGATAAAGATTTTTCTCACCAAAGACGACACTACAAGGAGTTCCGTTTTGACCTGACTCAGATCCCAGATGGAGAGGCGGTGACCGCAGCAGAATTTAGGATCTATAAGGACCGCAGCCACGCTCGCTACAACAATATCACCCTGAAAGTTTCCATATATCAAGTTATCAAAGAATATTATAACAAGTAAGTTTAAATCAGCTAAAACACTCATTAATGTCACTATCAAATAGAAACTCATAAAAACTTTTGTTTTCTGCCACTTGATTGATTTATTGTGAATATTTCAGATGCAGTTTTTATCTATGAGTACACCTTACAGCCATTAGTACCGTAACCTGTTTTAAATTGTTGTCACATATATCATAAAATTTAAATCGAAAAGCTATTTCTGTCATGTAATTGTAGTTGTATTCCAGGAACTTCAACTGTAGGAGAATTAATCCTATGACAACTGCAACATTTTTGACAAAAATATATATTTTTGGGGGCCATAAACATCTTATGTATCTTTTGTGGTACACTAAAAAAAAGAGCAATCATGAGACTTCCAAAATATTGGCACCTAATGGCTCTTTATTGTTTTATTTTCTTATTTTGTTCAACACTTCCAAAGAAAAGAAATGGCACTTTATGCCTGCAATTGTTTTTTTTTTGTTTTTTTTTGTGAGCCAAAGTTACTTTTGACAGTAAAACATTTCAAATTCAGAAGTTTAAATAAATATTCTTAGTATTTAATATTGCAAACATTCAACTTGGATTGAATGTTTTGGGTGTCCATCTACGAGTTTCCGTCATTAGTGGAAACAACTGTCAGGTTGTTTAGACACACCTTTTCAAATCTGACTACAACATTTTTGAGAATGAGATCAGGCTTTATGATGGCCACACCAAAATACTGACTTTGGTGTCCTTAAGCCACTTATTAATTTATTTGGTGACATGACAATTGTCACCAAATAAAAAATGGAGTCAGATAATTATTTTTTTTTTTGGTAATGCTGAAGGAAAAATTTAAAAGCAAGAGAAGAAGAAAATTATCACATGCCATTTAGAAGACCCATATATGACCTGCTTCAAACTCCTGGCTGATGTTTTCAGATGTAATTACTTCAGTCTTTCAGTATTAACTTTCTATATTTTATGAAGTGCACTACTCACTGAAGGTAACCATAAAATATTACGGATGTTGTTCTCATGCTTCAGTAGATTTGCAAACTATTATCTGTATTCTTTTTATGTTTTTGGAGAATTGGCTTCTTCGTCTCTGCGTGGCTTTTCAGCCCAGTGCTGAATAGGACTTGTAACACTATGGATAATGACACTTTCTCCCCACCTTAAACTAGCGTCTTCACAAGGTCTCTGGATTTTGATTAGATAGATTGCAGAGTGCAGATGGTGGTAGGAGTTCACCTTATGACCACTGGGTTGCTAGTCTGAACCCCCATTCTTTCTATTGCTGTCATTGTGTCCAGGCTAGACACTTGCATTGCCATTGACGGTGGGCACACTGCCCTCAGGTGGCTGCCCAGATTCTCACCATCAGCGTGAGAATCTGTGAATGAATTGGTAAATGACTGAATGCAGTGTAAAGTGCTTTGAAATCCTCTGGATTACATAAAGTGCTATACATGTACAGGGCACTTAATGTTCATTATGTCTCTGATGAACATTAGAGACATGTTCATCTGAGTGGTTTTTCAGCCCCTAGGCAAATAGGATTTGTTACAGTCTACCATCTTATCATCTTAATTCAGCATCTTCACAAGGTCTTTGGGTTTTACTTGGAGTAGATATGCAGTTTTCTTGCATAAACAAGGTAATATATGGGTCATAAACCAACTTCTTCTGCAATGTTATTATGGCTGGATATTATCATGGTGTTTATAGTTTGAAATAATTGCTTATTTGATGCGTGTGAAATCTCCTACTATCTGGAAATTGTACCTGAGGAGGATCCAGACTTGTGCATATCTACTCTTCTCTTCCCTTTGTCTTGCCTGATATCTGTTTATTGGCATTTAGCAAGTACAAATCATTTAAGTAATCTTAAGCGATTGAAACATTTGTTATGTGTTTGTTTGTGCATGTATAGTTTAATATCTAATTCCAACTGTATCCTTTTTTTTGGTTGCAAAGACCTGATTGCATAGGACTGAAAATACCTAATGTCAGTGATGATACAAAAAATATAAATGGTGATTTTTATTTGTTGTTAAAAGGATCCAAACATATCTGAAATAAAATGGAAATTAATTTCAAAACTCTTATTTCTTTGATTAGACTAAAGGGTTTAAGGGAGCACTTACCCATTTCTGGCACAGCATACATTTATTTAAAAAGTTATATATCAGTATTATTTCACATTTAAAAGAGCCTGATCATTCTTTAGCTGTTGTCCTTTCCACCAACAACAAACATCCTTTTATTAGAAACTCTGGTCTCCTTCACAGGCACTGTCTGCTTTTATAAATATAGTTCGTAGATAAAGTGAACCCCATTAGCAAGTCGAGCACTTATGTATAGATTGGAAAGTTTGTCACTTGTCACTCATCTTGTGTTGCCTACTGAGCTGGCTGTGTCCCAAATCAAAGCATTAGGGACAACACTTTGGGGTCAGGGGGGTTCTCATGGGTGAACCCATGGTCAGTGTTTTGCCCACCACCTGCCTGTCTTAAGAATATTACGGATGTTTAAAGTATGACATTGCTAAATACACATGGGTGTGCTTAACAGTGGCCCCACATTAGCTTTTCAAAAATGTGTGTGAGTGATTGAAGGGGAGATATGGCCCTCAAGGGAGTTGAAAAGGTCTGAGTCAATGGACTCTGCCGTCTTAAAGGTGAAGGGGGTTCAGTTCATGTTTTTACACATGTTTTCAACAAGAAATTTTGATTAGTGTTCACAAGCAGGAATGAGACTGATGCTTACAACTCAACGATTTGTATAACTTCATTTCTCTTCTTTTCATTGCGAAGCTCATGTTTGTTTAATCAAATATCTTTCATTCAAGTAAGTAAAAGTTTCAGTCACCACTAGAATGATAACCTCCAATGGCATTGAGCAAACTTGCTTTTAAGCTGAACAATTGTGAAGCTGAATTTTTTTAAACTTGTTTCCAGAGTGCATTTGTTCATAAGATTAAATTCTAATAATGCAAGAATTGATGTTGCTATGCAAAGAGAGGTTTACTTTTTGCAGCATCAGTGAGGTATTTAAATTAATGCAAAAACAAGAAGAACAGAAATATAGCAAACTACCACAAAATAAATAGCTATTTTCTACGATATGTGGATTAATATCTGCAGCGTATCTGCATAAGATTTTTGTCACTTGTCACTCATCTTTCACACACGTGATGTGAAATTACCTTTGCTCCCAAAATAAATAATTAATAACCACGCATGGTGGGAAGGCTTGAATAAGTATTTTATATGCAATCACTTAGCATAGAGTTAATGTTGGTTTTTAAAAATGGGAATCATCTATCGTAATATTAGTCTTTGGTTAAAAGATATACAAAAACTGGAGAGGATGAAAAGTGTCCTCAGGTATAGCACATCTCCAATATTGTTTGTTATTTAAAGATTGTAGAGACAACAAAGGTTACACACTCACTGAGATCACTGTCATCTTGCTGAATCACCCAAGCCACTATCCTCATAAAAATTTGGACAAAATGCATAAAGGAGCCTAAATTTAAGGTGACAACACCTTTATAGTCTGTCAAATCAAAGTAACTAATGTCACTCATCTTTGTGGATCAAACATCTTCCAAATCTTTCTCAATTTTGCTTCTGAACTCAATTGATGGCAAACAAAACCAAATTAGGAGTTCAGTTTAGTACATGGGGAAGTAATTTTGGCAACGTTAAGTGTCATCACGTTATATTTGTTTCCACCAACACAATGTTTTCTATTTGATCAGTGCTTCTAACCAGTCAATAAGGAATAAAAAATGTTTACTCATAAATATGGTCATTCGATCAGTAAATGTTCACTGTAACAGTTCATATTTACGAAACAAAGTAAGCGTGATTTTTTTTTTTTTGCCCCTTAAAGAGGAAGTTCAAGACTTAGTGCCTCAAAAGAATTAATCTAGAGTTTTATTTCACCTCTGAAAACATATGACCAGTTCCAAAACAATTGAGACCACATGGAAAACCTCTAATGTCTCCAACCAACTCCGTGAAACCACAAAAAACTAACAGCTGCTGCCTTATCCGATCTGCCACTTGAAAGGAATCGAACAAATACTGCAGAAGTTTTGTTTAATTATAATTTTTCAAAGAGAATGGCTGATTGTTGCCTTCTGTTAAGCTCATGGTAAAATACACAAAAGCTAAAGTACATGATTCATTGCCCTAAAAATGTTTTGTTCATCAAATGACTTGAGTACTGGCACAGATCCTACCTTATAAGTGCAATTTGTCACAGCATACAACTTTTCAACAATAGCTGCATAGTTTCAGTCTAGTTTGCTCTCACTGGCAGGCCTTTGAAAAGACATGATTAAAAAGCAAAATTTTTAAGCACATTTTTTTAAATTAAAAAATATGCTTCTTTTGCTCTTTTGTACTTCCAGAGATGCAGAGACATTTTTGCTTGACTCCAAAAAGGTGCAGGCATCAAACGGGGGCTGGCTTGTGTTTGATATAACAGCCACCAGTAACCATTGGGTGATAAACCCACAGCAAAATTTTGGTCTTCAGCTCTGTGTGGAAATGATGGATGGTAAGCAAAGCTAATTTTGCTTTTCACAACATTTTTGGGATCTTTCTATAAAAAAAATTATCTTTACATAATCTACAGATTTGCTTTGGGCTGCAGAAAAAACTTGAGTTTCATCTTTTGATTCATTCTACATGTCAACATTTTATATTAAACAAATATATAACCATTAGACCTCTGAGAAATAGACATAAATCGAAAATCACTACAGATTCGAAAATCATCAAATGTTTTAGGCATTGTTATTATAGGCTTACAATAAAAGAAATAATGAAGTGTCCTATTTATTTTAAATGTTTGTTTTCTTTTTGATTCTTTTGTAAAGGAAGGAGCATCAACATAAAATCTGCTGGAATCATCGGGAGGAACGGGCCTCAGTCCAAACAGCCATTTGTCGTTGCTTTCTTTAAGGCCAGTGGAGTACTGCTCCGCTCTGTGAGAGCTGTTGGCGGAAAGAAAAAGAACCACAATCGCAATAAATCAACTAATCAACAAGAATCATCAAGGATGCCAAAACCTGGAGGTGTGCACTGAGCATGCATTTATGATGATAAAACATTTTTAATGATTTCTTTATCATATAAAATTATTGATAATGATGATTAAAAATGTGTAAAAAGCTTTAAAATAAATGTGTCTTTCATTAAAAAAAAAACACTGTTTTGTATGTAAACTTCTGAATTTGAAGGAAATAAAAAACATTGTTCTGGTATTTTGCAAATAGGTCTAATTTTGGTTATTGCAGCTTACCCAACACAAGAAACATTTTACTCGTTTAATTGACAGACTGTTGAGAAAAGGGTTATGTCTCCTTAAAAAGTGAAGGTAAATTTCTGGTTTTAACTTCATGTGCAGTATGTCTGTGAGGCTCAGGTCACATGTTTTCGACATGACAGGAGATGAAATTATGTATGTTACAAGATAACGCATAGGCGATCCTGAATCATGCATCATGTATTTGCATGATACAGAGTTTATACCAATGTGACTGACATGCAAAACAGTTAGAGTGATTAGTATACAATGCATTATTTCATTAATTGTACTTCTTTTGTCTTAATCTTTTTTCCCTTAGACTACAACACAAGCGAACAAAAGCAGGCCTGCAAAAAGCATGAGCTTTATGTCAGCTTTCGAGATTTGGGGTGGCAGGTAAGACATGAAGATTTCAAATCTCTTGTAAAACAATATTGACACAGTTACCACATGGTTGTCACATTAAATCATACGAATATGGAAAAGTGTATCCAGGCTATAAACTAGAGAAGCTAGCTGTTGTATTTTTGTTTGCCAAGGATTGGATCATTGCACCGGAGGGCTATGCTGCTTTTTATTGTGACGGCGAATGCTCTTTTCCACTTAATGCTCAAATGAATGCAACAAATCATGCTATTGTGCAAACCCTGGTAAGTGCTGTTTAAAATGCATTGTACATGTGCTTAATCTTACAATATTCTTGCCATTAAAAAAAATCATACTTCTTATTTATAGGTTCATTTAATGTTTCCTGACAACGTGCCAAAGCCCTGCTGTGCCCCAACGAAGCTCAACGCAATATCAGTGCTGTACTTTGATGACAGCTCTAATGTTATTCTGAAAAAATACAGAAATATGGTTGTCAGATCATGTGGGTGCCATTAGGTTTGACGCTGTTTAATTTTTGGAGCCTGAAATGGAAATTGCTGGGAAGCACATCTGCTACAGGTGTGATTTGATGTACAGTATTATGTATATAAAGTTTCCTTGGTTAATTTATTTCCCTTTAAAAGAATAGCACTGAATACTGTAATATTTAAGTGACTAGTACAAAATGATGATTTGACTTTATGTGCATAACTTTTTCCCTTGTGTGTCCTCTGGCATATATATATTTTTTCTGTACATCTTCTATGATCAAACACTTCACTGGAGTCATTGTGACATCTTTGCCTTTTCCCTTTAAGTTGTAAAATTTTGCTGTAAAATATTTAATACAAAAATTCACTTTTGTGATCAATTCTGCGACAGTTGGTTGTTGTTGTTTTGGATCATTAATACATACCAATATAAATTTCCTTAACAAGGGCTTGAGCTCTATGTGAGACCTTGTCAGTGTTTTTAAAAATGTGTAATTTCAAGTCTGCCACATAAATATATATATATATAATTTTTTTTATTATCAAACATGTATATAGTTACAATTTTAAATACAAGAGCTTTACCATCTCTGTTATTTCAGTTTCTGCTCATGTAATCCTCCACATCTAAACACTGTCATTTTTCTGTGAACTTCCTCATTGCAACAACCATCTTAGCACCACACTAACTTTATTTTGTGTTTAGAAATCATCAGGTAATGATAGAATGTTTTGTATGCTTAATAAATATTCCATTAGAAACATTTTTTCTTGCTTTCATTGTCTCCACAGCTTTTCTTACTCACATTATCAACTTAAACTTGATAAACATTTGCAAATGTAGCCCTGAAAGAAAAGTCTTCTACACGGTATCCTCTACCAGATGTAATTTGTCCAGACCTTTTTGGGAGCTCTCACACTGTTATGCACTCTGTTGCTGGACTACCGTCCCAGACTTATAAATGTTTAACAAGCATGATATAAACTGCTGACATGTTCTTGCAGAGTGGTAAACCTAGTTGTAGTAGTAAAAAAAAAGATTATGATCTCAGTGCCTATACTGCATTGATTTTCTTTAAGCCTTCAGGTTCAATCTATTTTATTGGGACTTCATGTGATAGGCCAGTGGTTCCCAAACTTTTTCTTCTGGGCCCCCCCAGTGGTTTCCAAACATTTTCTGGGCCCTGCCTATGGATTACAATAGGGAGAGTTAGACTCTGGTTGAACATGGGTGTGACCAGAAGGTTGGAGGGGGAACTGGGGATGATAGAGAGACTCACTGCTTGAGACTCCCTGTTATACGATGTGTGTCGAAGAGGGGGAGGGTGCCCCACAGTTTTGGAAACTGTGATAGGCTAACATAAAGTAGTCAATAGTTGACGTGGAAGGAAAAAGATTCATGGTTTTCAAAGTCTAAAAAAAACACAAACCTAAAGTAGATTGACTAAATACTTCTTGCTACATTTTTAAACTTCAGGCTCTTTACTAGCTTTCCAGATTCATTCAGATTTGATGCAGACAGTCAGTGAACAAAAATTTAGAAGTATTGTTACAGATTCCCAATTGTAGAACTAGACTTTGACTCTAAAAAATAAATATGATGGGATCTAAGCTAATCACTTCATATTTATCCCAGTCTCAAGTTTTTTACAGCCTCTAACAGATTTTCCAAGATTACTCTATATTTAGCTTCATCCATTTTGCCATAAACCCTAGCCTTTTGTCCATGCATAAGAAAATGCCTTTCCACAACACAGATCCACCTTTGCTCTGGACCTCTGCAGTGCAAACAGAGTTAAAACAGGTCATGGACTCATATGGCTGAGTGAAAAGTATCATTTTACCTATTAAGACATGTCCGTTTGATGAAAGGACATGTCTTAATAGGTGTGTGCTTGAGCCAAAAACACATTCATCATTACTCAATCAGCATTTTTGTAAAGGTCAATGTGCACTACCACTTTAATGCACATTGGAAAACTGTATATTTTATATTTGTCAGCCTGTTTAAAGCCTAAACTAACCTCTGACCAAAATGGAGTGGGGGTTATTGCAGTTTCCTTTCATTCAGGATCAGCATAACTTCCAGAAAAATGGGCCAAGGGATTGAGTTGCTTCCATGGGAGTATTCTGATTACTGAGGGACTTCCAATGATCCTGGAAATGTAGAGATTAGCTGAAGGTTTAATATTTATTTACACATCTGTGCTGACCTTCACTGAACACAGTATATGTACTGTCAATTTTTTTTTTCCTTCGCACTTCACCCTAGTTTTCTTTTTTTTTCTCCGACATGGCAGAACATTGAGTAACTGTATTTCACTTAATTAAAAGCAGTGGCTGACATGCCCAGATGTTATGTAGGCTCCATCTAAAAGAAGTGTTGACATTCGGTGAATAGAAGAGGCCACCTGCTAGCTTAAACTTTTGGCTTGAGGCGTGATTTGCATTCCTGCGGCCTGTTGCCTGGCATGATTACTACTCACAATTTACAATCCCATCTACTGTTTTAATTCATGGGTTTTTTCTTTTTTCCAATTCAGCTACATGTCTTTAGTGTCAAAAATACAGAAAGTGCTGTGAATGAAACTCTATTAGTTTACAACAGAAGCGCACAACCTTTATGACTTTGCTCACATAGAGAAAGGTCAACAATGCAAATTCATAGTGACTTTGCTAGTCACTAACAAGTAGTGAATCAGAAGTGCCTTTACATTCATACAGTCAATGGGTAGCTATGCAACATGCTAGAAAAGGTCAAGAACCTGGAATTTTTACTTTATACAAACCACTTCTTCAATCTTTATTTTTTTTCATTAATTATTCCACAATTTGTTTGAATTGTAATGAACCTTGCACAGGTATTTATATCCACTGAACGTTTCACATTTTGTCAAGTTACTACAATGAAGTTCAATATATTTTATTAGAATTTGATGTGAAAATAATTCATGATGAAGTCAAAGGACAAGGATACAAAATGCCCTGTAGTTCTAAGGTCTTGGGTTTGAATCCTGGCCCATTGATGTAACGGATAGGGGTACTCATGTAAACCTTCAAGCACACTTCCCATGTCTGTGCTCTCTGCATCGCTGGTGTAAGCATGTAGCATGACCTGTGGATCACCAGCGGGAGATGTGATGCTGAGCAGTGCTGCGTGGTGTGTGTCACAGTCATGTTCAGCAAACCAGCTGTAGACAGCAAAAGGCAAAAGTTGTGCAGTGTTTTCCAAACAAAACGTATAAGTTGAGTAATGCTGTGTCTTTAAATACACTGGTTTTGTTCTGAATTGTATTTAGGGGATTTGGAGTAAAGTCGTATAACTGCAAGCAACTGGCTAGGCTTTTCAGATTTTTCTTTATAGACAAAATTTTAAGATGCATGTTTTAAAAAGATTTTTTTTTAAATATGCATCCTTTTACCCTGTTTTGCTTTATTTCTACAGCCTGTAAAATAAAACCCCTTTAAAATACATTCAAGTTTATAGTTGTTGTTCAGGGGGTGTGAATACACTGGATAAACACCAAGTTTCCAAGTGCTGATATAATTTATTTTCTTTCACAAATATGTTTAGTCTTATTGGATGATTAAGAAAACAGACACATCCATGTCAGCAGCTGCTAAAAACATGTGCTTTCATTCAGTCAACCTTAACTCTGACCCTCCTGGACCTGGCTGTCTGTCAAAAGCCACAAGTGCTGGAAGATTCAAGTCATTTTTTATTTAATTTAAACCATCTCCAAACAGCAGTGGATGGATACTATTCGGTTAATTCAATTCGAAAATGATGACATAATAGCGGCTAATCTTGTCAGACCACCAACAAGGACAGCATTTGTGCCCGAGGCAACTCAGACATCCTGCACGATATGAGAATCAGAGATTACAGTCATGAATGATGCATTTTCTGTTTCCTCTCTTTTAAACACTAGAACACAGTAATGCCTTACCAACTGTTATTGAAGTAAATTCAGGAAAAATAAAAATCAGAGGAGCTGAAGTCTTTGAAAGCACACAATAATATAGAAAATATAGCCTCTGACAGTTTTACGTTGTTCTTATTATCTTTCTTTTTCCATTGGAAACATTCTTTGCCTTGTTTAGAGAGTTTTTCCATTATTTGTAGACTTTCCTTTTGCAAACCAATTTTCAGAAAGCTAACATTTGCAATGGGAATTATCTTACTCTTTCCGGTCCTAAGAGGAGAGTTAAATTATACACAAATAAACATGGACTGTAAACCATCTTATGAGAGTTCAGTATTGATTTTTGGCTAATCTACCATCAGTCCCCTGTTTCGGCAATGTAAATGACAGAGATGGTGCTAATTTAAGTAATATCTTTAGACACAAATCTATAAATTATTGTTAATTTCATTTAGCAAATATGGTGTTTCATTGACTTTTCCTGTGTTAACCTGGGATATCTTTCTAGGTTTATTTTCAAAGTGTCACCTTCCAGTCCATTCACATGGTAAGTGAAATTGTATCTAATAAAAATGTTGTGCAGTTTACCTAATTCATCTCACCACATATGGTTCTCCTTATTCGCCTTCTGTGGGTGGGCTATGACTTCCATACAGCTCAATCAGTGCTTCTCCAAAGGGAGACCATATGGGTCACATTTTTACATGTTGTTTGGTATGACAAGGCTGCAGCAGGACAGCAAGGAATGTGTCCTCACAGAGGGTGGCGCAGAAATGTTGTTATACTTGCTTGTTATTCATATGTGTGCAGAGGGGAAGAGTTCAGAGCTCTCTGAGCTACAATCGAGTATTTATGAACAAAGCTGTCACTTCCCATTAACATTAGTCCTGGCACCTGTGGATTGAAACAGTCTTTGTCTTTAAAAGCTGTTTTCTTTTCATTTGGCATTAAAATTACGTTTAAATGCATGGGTTAATGCTTACACCCCCTCAGCCAATTCGATAAAAACATTATATTTCATTATTTTGCAGGCCCTATAAAATAGATTTACAGATATTGTTTTCCCAATTTCTCTCCACTGCATGCCATCTTTTGTGAAACATATTTCCCTTGAAATCCTGTAGAGGATTTAGGTCTTTAATTTTTTTTTGTAGTTTTCTCCAAGCAATAAAAGCTTCTAAAATCATATGCTATGCATGATCTCTTCTTTATATGCAGGTTAGTCAGCTCCTGCTGTTGCCAAACTACAGAACAATTTACATCAAAGAACACATAAAACTAAATAAGAGGCTTAAAGGTAAAATTAAAACCAAAGCAGACAACCAGGATATTAAACAACTCCTGAGGCCAAAAACATGTCTTATTTTAGTGAAGCTAATTGATTTAATGGCTGAGGTCTTTTATTATACCTCTAAAATGAGCCTTATTATAAAAATCAGGGCATATCTGGACACAGTCCATGACAATCAAAGCAAAACAAGCATATCATTAAGCCTTACCAGCTCTTCAACTTTAAACAAACATTTAATTTATGATTTCTAGATAATATGGATTTCCAAAAGTGCCACCATTAAATCAAAAGGTCCAATGTTTATTATGGAATTCCAGTTATCTGGAAAATGACTGAGAAAAACTTTTTAATAGAGTGTATGTACAAAAAGATCAAGACTAATACTCTTTATATATGCTTTTAATATATTTTGAAATATAATATGATATGATATGATTGATTTAATATAATATAATATAATATAATATAATATAATATAATATAATATAATATAATATAATATAATATAATATAATATTTAAAAATCACAATATACCAGGCAATTTTGGGCTTTTTGGGCTTAACTGTGTGTTTAAATGATGGATCAATAGGTGGACAGACAGACAAAGAGATGGAAAAGTTTTATAACAAATTTTATTGTTTATTAATTTGTTTACATTTAGGTAATTTAAGTACTTGTTAGTAAACACATATCAAGAGAATATAAATGTAATTATATGACGCAATGCATTATTTCAAACTGTACTTGCAAAGTGGGAGAAAGTGATGCAAGGCTCACATCTACTCTCATGTGAACATAGAGCTAAAACCTCTGTGAATGGCTGGGATACTTTATGCTGCGATTGCCACCATGATAATCTTTACTGCACATGCTGTCTCCAAGGGGAGCTGTGGAAAGTTGACTCAGAGATCTCTTCCTGAACAGCCATATGATAGTCTTCTACTTGTTTACAACCTTTATGTTTTATTTAGTGAATTTGTGTGTGTTAAGTGTTTGAATTGTTTTTTCATCTGGAGCATATTTGATTACGATGATTCGAACCTAATGGAGAAAAACTGAAAATGTGCTTATATGCATTCATTCTGGTTTGAATACATGTTTTTTTTCCAATTACAAATAGTTTAAGGGAATTGTTTCTGTTGGACTTCACCACTAACTGTTTACAGCAAATCCTTTCATTTCTCCAGTGAACTACTTTTAGGGTGATAATGACAGGCAATTTACATCAGGACCAGGACTGACAGGCTGAACAATTTGGTTAAATATACGATGTAGAAATGTAAAACGGATGGGAGATGAAAATTGATTTAATATGGTTCCCTCTACATTTTCAGTAAACATCAGAGCTTAAAACTACTTTCATGCCTTGATGAAATCTGGACTCCATAAAGTAATTTCTCACATCTGTGTCGCTTTTTTTTTTTATAGCCAGAGAGTTTCATTTAAGCATAGACAACTTTTTTTTTTCTTTTTTTTTTTTTTACACTCTCTTTCCTCCTGCTTTCCTGCTGGAGTAAGTGGTTGTAGGAAATGAATGAATGAATGGACATTTTCTTTCTTGGAAATTTGGTGAAATTTTATTTCATCTCACACAAATGGTGAAAGATCTTTTCTTTTTTAAATTCTAGTTTAAATGTTTTACTGTTTACAGTACAATGAAGGAAACGAATTATGTTAACTTTAATTTTAGATATCCTCATAGCTTCTTAGATGTCAGATTAACTGCTGTAAAATGACAAATTGTCAAATAAATTTAATTCACATGCCAACACAAATAGAATATTCTATAGATTTATTGAATAGATTTATTTCTGAGAGAAGAGCCCTGAAGGCCAATACTTAAATGTAACCTTCTGCAGCTGGTTTCTGTCATTGTAAATCACCATTACTGAGTTTTACTGAAAGAAAAAATGTCAAATTCTGCTTAGATGATTGAATGAAGACATTATTCACAAAAAAAGCGACTTGAGGAGTCCAAATATTTCCCTAATGACAAACCATATTCTGAATTTCAGCACAACGTAATTTATTTTCAAAAACACATTTTTGAACAGTTGTGCTTTTTTGATGCTCTCTGTTACTACTTTTTCTGATAATTTTTTAAACATTCTTTTTAAATGTAAAATAAGCTATGTAATACTTTATTACATAACACTACTAAAAATTAATTGCTTTAAGTTCCCACTGGACTGCGCATATATGTCAAAGTTTGTCATTGGCTGTTTAATTTTAGTAAAACATTTGATAAAATTTTATTAAATTATTTAATTTGAATTTAATTCTGTTTGATTGGTTTTTCAGTTTTTATTCAATTCATCTGAATTGTATTTAAACAATTCAATTTAGTTTTGTTTGATTCAATTCAAATTAGTTCAATGGATTAGATTAAATTCAGTTCTATTCATGAATAAAATGGATTTGCTTCATTTGTTTAATTTCTTTTCCAGATAACTAAATTCAGTTCAAATAGTATTAGCTTTGAGTGACTTAATTTATAGAAAGAAAAGAGCTCATTGCAATTAATTTAAATAAAATAAACTTTAAGGCATCATGTACTAAAAAAAGACTGATGAGTGTTTGATTGATATGGTTAATATATTGATTTATATCACACTTAATAACAACAACCAAAGAAGGTGACCAAAGCACCTTACAGTAAAAATGCATCACAAGAAAAAGAAAATACAAAACAATGTAAATATGGGAAAATACCGTTATGCTACATGACATTAAACCCCTGTGAAAAGAAATAAGTCTTGAAATACAAACAACTTTATTATCTAAACATGATAAGTAAAATCCAATTTATGACACTAAGACAAGTATAACAACAAGAAGAGAAATTAAGTAACAACAGTGAGGTCAGAAGGTGATCCATATATCATTAGGCATCATGTAATTAAAGTAATGGCTTAATACGTCAGTTCTGATTATTGTTGATTAAAAAAACATTATGTCAAACCCAAACAACAGAAAACACAAATAATAAAAATCTAAAATTATGTGTTTGTCTTAAACAACACATTCAATGAATATTTAAAATGATAGTGCAAACGGATTGTTATGGTTAAATGATTAAACACATACAATTTCTAATGAATCTGCAAAATAGCATTTTATTGGTTTCCAGTTCATGTTTTGCTCAGATAGATATTACACTGAAAATAAAAATCTAACTTTTAGCGTGACTAAAGCCTGATCAGATCGAAATCCCCTTTAAGTTGTTGCACTTTTATTCTGTTTCTTAGAAGAGTTTGAATACATAACAGACAGAAAAAGTCAGAAAAGTGTTTTAACATTTAGGGCAACTGATATCTCTTTACATTGAATTTCCAATTCCCACCTTTTTAAAGCTGATCCCATGAGTTTCCCACCTCCCTAGTACAGAGAGGAGGTGGATGAAGGTGAGGGCTTCATTAAGCCTCTCTATTGTTAACATCTGGGTTCAGAAAGACTCGCGCTCTGGTAAATCTTGACCTGCCTTATCAAGGGGTTTTATTACACCATGCAGTTGATATTGGCAGCAATGGCAGATCTGGCAATGAAAGCCTCCAATGATTTATGACACAAGAGATCAATGTAAGCAGGCTGTTTCCCTGCAGCTTTCAGCTCCGAGCTGACAAAGGGAGCAGAAAGTCTCTCCTCTTGTTAACTCAACATAAACACATATCAAGTGTGAATAAGTCAACTCCTATTGAATGCTTTGAAGCTCAAAAATTGTAAATTTCTTGACAGCAGTTTTCTCTATTACTATTATTTTTTTGTTTGGCAGAATATTTTTATTATTTTACAAAACATATTTCTTACATTTCTAGTAGTTTTGGTATTTCCTGCACACAATTTCTCCTCTCATTTTTCTTTCTCATTTTTTTGTCTCTTTTTTTTCTTCTTTCTCTTTTTTTTATTTGGTTCTTGGCTCAGTTTTCTCCTCCCTGTTTTTTTTCCACAACGTTTCTCCTTTATGACAGTCACCCTCCCTCCTTTGCACCAACTCTTCCTGTCAGAGATGTGGTTGCCATGACAACTGCTGAATCACTCTCCACCCAGTCTGCAGCCTTCCTCTAATGTCATCTTCCTATGCAGCCTGGACGTCCACCATACAGGCCCGAATTAGTGTGTAGATCATCACAGCAACTTGCTGATACATATTTTTTTCCTGAGGAGTTGAGCAGCAATCAGCCTGATGGGTAACGTACCCACTACAGTGAAGCACTGCCTGAGCTATAGGCAAATCATCGAGGAATACCCTTGGTTTAGAAGCTGGCTGCAGGAAGAGAAGGTGGGCAAATTTTTCCTTTTTTTTTTTTTGTTTAATCTGCTGCGCATGTTCTGTGACATAACTTCCTCAATACTGAAAGGCCTCTCAGCAGCCACTCAACATACTGCTATGCTAAAGCTGGCAACATGGTAGTAGCAATTAATTGACCTGTTTCTGCTTTTCTTGATATATGGCAGTAATTTCACATTTAGTAAAAGCTTGAATTGATGTCATTCTGACTGTTTTTGTGTACTGGTTAGTATTATTAACATAAATGTCTGAATGAATCCATCTCAACATTTTCTTGGTGCATTTGATATGACTTCAGAGATCAAGATTTCCTAGTTTTAAGTTAGAGTAATTGAAATAGACAGCAACTTGAACTTGAAACATGACTTGGAAAACAGATTTCCCAGAAAATCTCCTAGTTCAAATTCAATATGGCTACTTTGCAAATAAACAAAGTTAAACAAATTAAGTGCTTTATTATCGTCTACCTCATTAAACAAGTGTGACACAAAGTGGTGTGCAATACATGTCTTTCCACAGTCTGTTAATTTGTAATTTGTTTACTTTTTAAATTCAGAAAATTCTTAAATATATTTTGTTATTTGTTTGTACTGGAAACAGTTTGCATCACAACAATTAAATTATTAACTAAGCTGTGTAGTCATTCCCTGATCTGAGTTCCAACTTTGGGGGCAAATCATAAACAACATCTGGTGGATTAGTAATCCAGTCTGTTTAAATGAAACAAACTGGATTTATAACATTTACAAATCTAATCACATGGAACTAGTTAAGTTTAATAAAGTAATCAGTGAAATTATTGGATTTAATAATTTAATAATTATTGTTTTTATCTCAAGACAAATGTAAATGAACAGAAACGAAGAAAATAAATGCATTGCCATTTTTCATTGTACTAAAGGGGGATATTATGTAAAATCGACTGTTTTCTTTATTATGCTGAGTAATATTCTGCTTTAGTCAAATTTCTGTTCTGATTTTTCTGCAGATCATTACCAAACATGACTATCCAGAGTTTGTGAAAATTGTTGAAGTTGGGCCAAGAGATGGACTTCAAAATGAAAAGGTATACTTTGATGTGTCACTCACAAACCTCATTTATTTGTATGGATACCTTTTGCTATTATCCCTCACCCCTGAAAAATATTTTTGTTTTTCATTACACATAAATAATTTAAAATGCCTGCGTTACCTACAGCGGAGTTTTTACTATTTTTAGCATGCTGTACATCCATTACTGCCTTCTGCAAGGTTAGAGTTTTTCAAATTAAATGGAAATACCATTTGTGTGACTCTCATAAAAACATTGTTTTAGGATAAAACCCCAGTGACCTGTTTCATTGTTCCCCAGGAAATTGTTCCAACAAGGGTGAAAATCCAGCTGATAGACATGCTCTCAACAACAGGTCTGTCTGTGATTGAGGCCACCAGCTTTGTCTCTTCAAAGTGGGTACCGCAGGTAATAGCTCTTTTTTGTGCACAACAGCAGAGCGCTGAGTGATTTATTAGGGACTATTTCTTGCTGCATATGTATTGATGGAAATGTGCTCCTGTGGTTTGATCCACTGATGGTTTTCATAGTTTGTGGTCTGCTTGTTTTAGCATTCCATGCCATAAATTGCACTTCATTTATTTACTTATAAAGAAAAAAAAAAGTGCTCTTCAAAATTTCACATGAAACTTATTCTCTTCATGGAGATAAATTTGTGTCACAAAACATGCTATAAAGGCTTATTGTACTTTTTCACATCTTTTTCCCCACACATTTAGATGGCAGACCACACAGATGTTGTCAAAGGAATCCAGAGAGTGCCTCATGTTCAGTATCCTGTTTTGACTCCTAACATCCAAGGTTTTCAGGATGCTGTAAGCTTTTAGAGTCTTTTCAGTGTGGTGATTTGTGACATTTATAATTAAAAACAGAATTTAGTCACTCTTGCATGTTGGCTTCATACTAAGATAGGACTCAAAAACAATTTTGAAAATAACATTCTTTGATGTTTAAAGGTTGCAGCGGGTGCCAGTGAAGTGGCTGTGTTCGGGTCTGCTTCTGAAACCTTCAGTAGAAGAAATATCAACTGTTCTATTTCTGAAAGCATGTTGCGGTTTGAGGAGGTCATTAGTACTGCCAAGGATCGACAAATCCCTGTTCGTGGGTTTGTACTCTAAATGTTTAATGTCACATTCAACAAAAGATGAATTACACATCTCACTATCCCTATAATGTTATACCGAATAACAGAGCTACTATGAAGGATAAAAAAAAAGTTTCTATAAAGAAGAAAAACAAACCAGATAGCACAGTTCCAGATGTTAACCAGATTATTTTGAACTATGCCTAAACCACAAGTCCAAATGGACTATAAGTCTTTCCCAGTAAAGACACCACTGAGTCTTTAGAATCAAATAAGCAACAGCTTTTGAGGTTTTTCATGTAAAAAAAAAAAAAAAAAAGAATGCTGGTGTTTTAGAGGTTGTTTAGGTTTTTAACAGTTAAGCTTGGATAAATATACTCTTTTGTGTTTCAGGTACGTTTCTTGTGCCCTGGGGTGTCCCCATGAGGGACACATTGAACCCTCGCAAGTTGCTGAGGTAAAAATTTATTTACTTTTAGCGCACCTTCCTTACGAAATTGCTTTGCGAATTAACCACCACTGATTTCAATTACGTAGTACTTACTTACCAGTATGGTCCTTTTTGTTTCTTGTTCATATATTGAAGATATATAGTTGGCAGTCTGTTTAATTGATGCTTTTCAGTGCAATCGCCTGCTTGTGACAATATTTACCACATTTTTACTATTCCTTAGGTAGCAAAAAAGTTGTATGAAATGGGCTGTTATGAGATTTCCTTGGGAGATACTATTGGTGTTGGTACGCCTGGCTCCATGTTCAAGATGCTGCAGAGGGTGATGAATGACGTCCCCATCAGTGCTCTTGCCGTTCACTGCCATGACACTTATGGTCAAGCACTTCCTAACATCCTTACTGCTCTTCAGGTAGGTCTCCTGATCTATGGCATGGACCATAGCTCATGCCATAGATCAGGCATCATATTTCCCTGCTTTTACTATCTCAAAAGCACTATTTTACTTCTTATAATTATTACTTTTACACGTCAACTTTTGTTGTACCATTTGTCGTACTTCTGTGCTTCTGTACCAAAAATGGAGGTATTCTTGGTTAGATATTCTTGGACATCCAGGATGTCTTGGAATTGATTATATCTGCCTTTAAGTATCTATGAATATATTTGTTGATCCAGAAAGCTTTTGCTTAAATGTTTAATGTGGATCTTGATCTTATGGTTGCATAAGCTAATATGAATGAATAATACTTTCTTCTAACTGCCAACAATGTAGAGATCAGAAGCAATGTTTAATGTTTATCATTTGCTACACTGTTCCCAATCTAACTTGTTTGACATTTTATTTAAGTTAGATTATCTAAACTAGAGACAGCATTTATTTTTTCTTTACAGACAAAATAGCTTTAACTATTTTATTTTTTTCTCTTGAAAAATGCAAAACAAAAACAAAGACAAAATGTGAAATTCACAGTCCTGGAACAGTGAAACAGTCAACAGACAAGAAGAGCTTAAAAAATATGATCTGTTTCTACGGAAAGCAACATTACTCACAAACAATCTGGTGAAAAAATGCAATAATTTAAACAAAATAAAATATTTTCTGTACTCCATATCTTGAAAATAACCTGTGCAACAGAGAGCAATGACAGTGATAATAACTCACAAAATCATAACTGTAATCAGTGGAAAATCATTTGGGGTGATTTTCACCACTTTGCCTGCAGCAAGTGCAAACCTGACATACATCCAGACATAAAACAGAGGTAAATGAGATATGGCTGTATCAGTTCTCTGGAGCACATTGTCACTGCACATGAGGAAGCTCATTGGGGGCTGGGTGGGTCAACAGATGTGAAGGGGTCAGGACAAAGGCTCACCTATTCGGTGTCTGTTGGACAAAGCAACTGGGAGTGAGGTGGATGGAAGGACCCTGGGGGGCTCCTAACTCGTCTGTCGCTTGGCTGTTGAACTCTCTGACAATGCTGTGCTTAAAGCTGCTGGAAAATGATCCTTTTATTTGCTTCGTGCTGGGAGTGTGGTGAATAGTGCTGCAGACTCAAACTCAAAAGTTTTCAAACCACCTTCTTTTCTTGATTATGCAGAAGAAAATGTAATTTTAACTGCATAATAAAATACATAAATGCTGAACTATATGATCATATTTACAACTGATTTTGTAGTCTAAATAAGTTGCAAGCTTTAGGCTGTTGAAAAGCTCAACGTTGTCAGTTTTAAAAAGCAAGCATTACTAAAGTCGTTATGTTTAACAATGAAGTGAAAGAGCATTGTGAGTCAGTGAAATTCTTTTGCAGATCGTACTCTGTATGATTCATCACAGCTGCGGCATACGCAGAGAAAATAATAGCAGACGGGGATATTTAGCTTACCGTTTGCTCACCCATAAACAAGAAGGAAATGAAAGATTTTATCATAGTTTTTCATTACTGTGTGCCAGAACTCTGCACCACCAACCGAGAGAGAAATGAATTCCCCCAGTGCTGTCAGCCCTGAGTCACCTCTTTTGTTCCTGATAAAGACATTCCTTGGTCTTTGTAACTTCTTTTTTTTTCAGGAGGTCGGGGGTAGCTTTGTCTGAAACCTACTGGGGCAGGTCACACAACGACAATGTATGTGGTTAGATTTCACAGGCTTGGCATGGAAATTTTCATATCCTTTCCTGCAATTTTGGTATAGTGTGCACTACTGTGTCTGGGATTTACAGTAGCCTATGTTCTCTTTACGGGATGGCTGGCAGTCAGGTAGCATTAGAGGAACTTGTTGCTGGTCTTATTTCTTCAAGATGTCTTGCACATTTACAACATTTTGTATTATAAGAGGCAATGATCAGATTATCATGGTCGGAGTGTCAGTTGTTGCTGCCTGACAGCAGAGCATTTGAAAAGTATTCTTTTAATTGAAATCCCATCTAAAATCTTATAATTTTCTATGGTTCACAAAAAAACAAAAAAATCACAAATTCTAAACAATTATTATGAACTGCTAAACTTTATTACTTTATTTTTTCTAATCACATCATCTTTGAATCCATTTCTGGGATGTGTGGTGTTTAGCTTTTTACTCGTAAGGTTAAATTTAAATGATTCAAACATTTTGTAAAGTCATAGTATTTATTTATGAAAGCTAGTTTATTTCAGTCTAACGCTTTCTTTTGCTTTTTGTTGTGTTCTGTAGATGTACACATGTCCTGACAATATGATACAGATCATCTGTGAAAAGATCAAACTCTTGTGTCTCCTACCTGTGGTCCTACTGCATTTCTGCAGAAATACACATCTCTGTCAGTTGCTGCAGCTCTGATGGCGGAGGAAAAACAACTTACCTTTACAGGAAAACTTTTTATCCTCCACTATCAATGTCCATGCTAACTGCATTGGGCATCTTCGGCAGGTTCTGCTTTGGAGAAGGAGAGGTAGCCTAGCACAGAGCAAGGGGCAGGGTGTGATCAGCAAGTACAGGGGTGTGATTGAATGTACTAAGGTTGTGTTTAAGCCAACATTATGATGTTTAAGCATGCAAATACCAAATGTGTAAATTTTCAGTTTTTCCCAAACTGTTTATTAAGACTAAAAAGTTGCATTGAGATGGTATTATTTTCATTTTGAATTATTTCTCTCTTTTTTAGTTTTTTTAAATAGGCTCTACATTGAGGTTCAAAATAATAAAATCAACATTTTTTCCACATTTTTCAATTGCATAATTCTTTGAACTTTTTTGAAAGATCCAGAGTTTTACTTAAGACATTCTGTATTTGGATTGAGGACATTGTTTGTTCTGGATACAGTAAACCTACCAATGCATGAAACGGCTTGCTTGAAAACAGAACTTCCTTACATTGCCTTAATTTTAATACATAAAAAAGTCGTGAAGTAAAGCGATATCCTGTGGGCTTTTTTGGCACATTATCTTTTTCGCCTTCCAGTGCTCTTTGGTTTGCTTTCTTCTTACGAGATTTTTTTTTTTTTACATTTTTGGAACAAGGAGGTTTGTGTTTCACTGTAGGACATGTGTCAGTTTAGATTTAGCTCCTTTGTTTATGTATCTCAGCTTCATATCCCGTTTTAAATACACACTGCTTTTCCTTTGACGCAGTTTTCATACTAAATTGTGATTATGTCCCTCCGAATGCCTCATCCACTCGTAGTTTAGAATGTCAACATGCTTACCCCAAATCATTGTACTTTGAAAAGGCACATTGTTTTTATCCAGGAATGCATTGTTTTCCACACAGCCACAGCTTGGTGAATATTATTTTTTTATGCTAAGCACACATCTGGTTTCTGGGCACTGCAAGCCTAACTGAGCGTTGGAAAGCTTAAGGACTGACCACCAGTTCCTGCATGATTAGCTGTACAGGAGATGCTGTTGAGGGGCTACATTCATACTGAAGGCTTGTGACCTTATAGTGGTGGCAGCTTAGAGCAGGACGACTGACATGGAAGATTACAACTCTGTGTTTATTTTACAAAAAAAAAAAAAGGATCTGCCTTGAAAAGTATCCTCCTCTCGCTTTTACCAAGGTCTGGAAACCTGGTGCACGGGTAACATACACCTCCTTCTCTCCCTTTGCCAACACAAACAGCAATTACTGCTGGCTCAGACAAACCCTGAAAGAAGCAGGTTCTTGTCTGCAAGAAAAGCACCCAATTAGCTTCATTGTTCCAAAATAGCTATAGAGGTCCTTTTTAATTTAAGTTGCTTGGTCGTGCTCCGTGGGGTGGAAGCCCCATGTGACCTGAATGCCACGGAGAGGACCACTGTGTTAATTTAGTCTCATTGTAGGATCCTCCGACATCTGGCTCTGACACAGAAGCTGGAAAAAAAACTTTAATATTCTCATGATAGTCCCACAGACATGTGGAAAACATCCACAGACTGACTGAAACCAGAAGTTTTGGCTTTGGTGTCTTTTGGTGTGAAAATAATAGTAAACTCATGGTGCCTTGGAACATTTGCATGAAAAACAAAATACTTGTGTCTATTTTCATATGTGTCCATGTGCTCAGAATATTTTTATTTTTCCAATAATAAAGAACTGGAAACTTGATAGGCAACATTTTTAGGCAGAACAGCTATAATTGTATTATTCATTTTATATGTACATTTACATTTAAATAGTGGAAGAATATATATTACATCCTGATGCTACTGTTACAGCTGACCTACCCCAATGTGAGACGATTCTAGTCTATTATATACATTTGTCATGACCACATCCTCGGCGTGTTGTATTTGGACTTTACTCACAAAGTTAACATGAAAAGGACACATTTGTTGAAAACAAATTTCTCCTTTAGTGTTTTGTGAAAAGAAAAAGAAAAGTGGGTGCATTTTTCTGTCCTGGGCCTTTACCATGAAAACCCCAAATAAAACAAAATACAACCGAATCCCTTACAAGAGTCATCAAGCATGAAGTTTAATTCTCCTTAGAGCCTTTTCAGAGAGCATTATTGAACAAACAATATCATCAAGAGCAAGTAACTTAGTAGACAAGTGCAGGAAAATAAATTGAATTGAATAAACTAGATTTTATTTGAATTGGACAGTGAATATCAATGATCAAAAGATATTTCCGCAAATACACCGGATTTAGCAAAATGCAAATCTCCAACAACACACACAAATAACACATTAATGCAAAATGTTGTTATTTTTGAAAATACAAGAACGCACAAAGAACAACTACAAAAAAACATATAAATTAAACTTGGTTCTAAAACACCTATATAAAAACGCTATGCTAGTAGGTTTATGAAAATATCTGTCATAACATTCTAAATAAAATAGGAAGTTCTCAAAAGATACAAAGGGTGATGGAAGCATTTTTAACCTGGGTTAGACTTTATAATATTATCACCTTTGAACATCTCGCAAAATCAGTGTGAAAAATATGGTATAGTTTTAAACCTATAAGGAGAATATAAATGTAGGGATTTATATTCTCGTGGTAGCTCTGGAGAAGCTCCAGTGGAAGAATCTGACTTTTAGTTATCAGCATGAGCAGTACAGATCTAGCCTTTGTGTAATGGTGGTGATGAGATGGCTCAGCAGAAGCCATTTGTAGTTTACCCCAAGCTCACATAAGAAACAAATAGAAGAAGGTGATATGGTTAGATGAAACCAAAATGATCTTTGCTTTACTGACATGTAAGTGTGCATATGTAGATACTATTTATCACCTTGCTCACAATTTATCCATGGTGAAACATAGTGGTAGCAGCATCATGTTGCAGGGATGCTTTTTTTTTTAGTAGAAGCAGTAAAGCTGTTCAGAGTTAAGGGGAAGATGGACATAGCTAAATAAAAAAAATCCTAGAAGAATATCTTTTTGAGGCAGCAAATACTTGAGGTTTGATTAGTTATTTACCTTCAAAGGATCACGGCTTCAAACACGAAGCCAGCGCTAAGAAAGGTTTACATCAGAATCTACTCAAGCCAAGGATTTTGCTATATACTACACTACAGCCTTTCCAGTTTTCAGTTTTGCATTACTTAATGTTAGTCTGTCACATTAAATTTTAATACAATACATTTAATTATTTCAGTGAATTTTGGCGTTGCCTTTAATTCAACATATTCAAACAGTATCAGATGTATAAATAATTTTTTGATTTCTATACCTGAACAAGTTCTTTTTAAACTGCAACAATGATTGGTTTGTTTTCAGTTTTGGAGACATGTCACATTGGCAAGTCTGGATGATGAAAAAATGGCAAGAAAGATAATCCCTGTGGTTGAGAACAGAATAGTCCTGTAAAAACATGAGTAACCAGGAGGATCAGTAACACTAAAATGTCCTGTTCAATATTTATAATATTCCTCTCTCAGGAACAAGACCATAATTATATAGTGCTGGCAGTGAAAGCTGGCAGAGAGGATGACTAGGCCATACTGTGGGGCTTTTCTTTGCCCACTCATCTTTAGGAGCAGAGCCCACAGTTCTCCGGAAAAGTCGTAAAACATGACCGCAGGTCTGGCGAGGTGCGGGGCACCAGACAGAACAATCAAACAGAACAAGATTGTTCCTGGATTTAATATGATGTGAAGGTTGCTCAGAGGTGCTGAATGTCCCTGTTGTATGTCCTCACAGATGGGAGTCTCTGTGGTGGACTCTGCAGTAGCAGGCCTCGGTGGTTGCCCCTACGCTCAGGGTTCATCTGGCAATGTTTCAACAGAGGATGTTCTTTACATGCTCCATGGCATGGGCATTGAAACTGTAAGTTTGTCTTTATAGTTCAGTTTGGCAGACCTGCTATATATCATGTCTCAGTAATCCCACAGAAAACCAAACCCACACAATCTTTCAGACCATATTGACATAAACTGATTGCTCTGCAAATACACTGCTCTGTAAACGTTTATTTTTCCAATATCAATGTCTTTACACAACTTATGCAAGAGCAAGACGGCACTGCACTTGTGCTCCCTCGAACTCTTTAACAATCCCTACCCCTGCTGGTGGAATATTTCTATTGCAGTTTCATTTTTTGTTGTGTCTTTCTTTGTGCTGGAGTCTAACCTGAGTTATTACTTTTTTGTTTTGCCTTGAGTAGTAGAAATATAGAAATATACTCTATGCATGCTCTTTCTGTTTCACAGGGAGTGAACCTTGACAAAGTCATAGAAACTGGTGACTTTATATGCAACGCTTTAGGTCGCAGGACAAACTCCAAGGTGGCTCAGGCAAGAAGCAGGACACTTTGAGGATGCTATGCACATTTGTACAACACTTGCTTTTTAAGGGTGTGTTCTGTTGTTTTTCTTTTCAGATCTGTTTTCTGCGCCTTTGTACTTGAATTTATTGATTGTTGTTTTTCATTTAACAAAACTTCTGACTGCTAGGACCTTGATTCAGTGTTCAGAACCAGTCCAAGTTGTTATGGCGCCCAAGGTAGAAAGTTGATATGGGCTCACACTACCACCTTCCACAGCATCACTGAGCATGCTTTTAAATGTGCTGTGCCTGGTCGTTCATTTGTACTGCATTAATTACAGCCAGTTTCTGTTGAAATATTCAAGAACAAATGATTGCATCAACATGCCACTTGGGATACATGCTACCACTACTTGGGAGCATACTGTGACAATTCACAGTAGTACTGCTGCGTAATTAAAGTATTTCTTTTCCCTGCTAGATAGCAATCTAAACCACCCAAAGAACCCAATAATTTTGCTAAAAATGAAGGAATCAGAGCTCAACTGTTTTTGTTTTTTTATCCCTGATTGAAATGACTATGATCATACTGAAGGTTAAAGTTATTTGCTATTTATTTTTGTGTCTGTCTTGCCAAGTTGCAATATATAATAAAAAGATGGTATCTAAAAAGACTCTGGATTTTAATTTGATATTATCTAAAATAGATCACAGCAGTGTATGTTTATTCTGTGCAGGGCCCTTTGAAAATCAGATAAGAGAAGAGAGGAGGAGCTCCAACAGTACAAAGTTATGTTTTCTGTGGTTGAAGTATGTAGATGTGTGACGTTTACAACCATTAATCATGGAAATTAAATCCATTTTAATTTTGGGCTTTTAATCATCTATTTGAACTGTTTTGTCCTCTGACTTGAAAGATGATACACACTATAACAACAACTGAACACCTAAACGTAAGTTCAGTTTATCCAGAGTTGCTCTCGGGAAGTATTTCTATACCTGCTGCATTTTTACAACTTATCTCCATAGTGCTTCAAGTCTTGTTGTACTCTAGATCATGTAATTCGAAATTTCTCCAAAATGAATAAATTGAATGTTTTATCAAATGTCACCAATAGTTTATTTGACTCTGCCTAAAAAATATTATAAAAATATATTATAAATATTATTGACCATTTTCAAATAATTTGTTTTTTGTTCAGAAGGAATGAATGAATTATTTTCCATAATTACACAATATGTGCTTTTACTAATAAAGACAATGGTAAAGTTTTAGAAGTTGACTTAATGTTTTATGTCATTTTGACAACTGACTAATGTAGAAAAAAGCAGATGTTTGATCAGAAACTACTCTACTTTTCACATTTTGCTGAAAGATTCATAATTTTTCTGTTTACCTTGAAACTAGAATCTAATAAGCAAACAAAGTGATAATCCAGTCCTCTGATTAGATAATGATACATGAACTTATTGAATATAACCTTGAATCATATCAAATTACTTTCTGAGGTAAAAAATTTTTTAAATGACGTGTACATTTATTATAGGCTTAAGGGGCTGTGAAATTTTTATTAACGTCTGTAAGTACTGCACCAGAGGACATAAAGTTGATCTTGGGGCTACAAGAACAACTTTTGTAAGTCCCTGCAGCTGCAGCACATTCACTTCATATTTTTTAACACCAGAAATATAGATTAAAAGCAATGTTTAAGAACTTCCAAAACAAAAACAGAATTTTGTAATTAAGGAGTAGACGAAGAGAATGACACAGTTTGTTTTTGTTTTAATCTAAAGATATTGAGCATGCATTTTCTTATATCTCATTATTACATACTATTTGTGATGCTGCATTAAAAATACTTCTATTGCTGATGTTAAGTGGGGGAAAAATTTCAGGGAGGTGTAAATAGTTTTGCAAGGCTCTGAATGACTCCAGGATGTGATACTTTGAGTAGGAAATTTATTTTGCAACATAATAACTTCCACCAGGCAGCTACCTCCAGATACAATTATCTATTTAAAACCAATAGGAGTAGTGACAGATACAGTTACTAATAAAAAAGTCCTCAAAAATCACTGAGTCATCTAGAACCAACTTCAGGTAATAGAAAATGTTATTTCTTTCAGTTTAATTAACTTTGTATGAACCTAACAGCTTATGCACACTGGTAGCACCTCTTCTAAATGCCTAAAACGTTCAGACTTAATGTTCTATTAATCAACATAAAATGATAAATACACAAGGGAAGAAAAACCTTTGAGAATCTGGACCACATAAAATATGAAACTAAAAAATAGTCATGAAAGGGATGTTATATTATAAAATGACATGATTCACCTTCTTTTGATGGTTCAGTTTTATCTGATCTCTCCTTTTCAACCTAAAAGAAAAAATGATGGAAAACAATGTTTGCTGTTGTAACATCAGAGAAATGTCAGTGCTTTCAAAGAAAACGTATACATGATTGACATACCACATCTTACTGAGAAAAACAAGAGTTGTTATTATGACCACTCCAGCAAGGAAGACAGCTGAAACAGCATACAAGAGGTAACCTAAAAAAACAAATAACATTTTTATCATATTAGTTCTACGCTTTTTGGTATTTAGTATCTATTTAGTATCTATGATTGAATTTCAAAAGCTGCTATACCATATGACCACATGTGAGCGTGCTCAGATTCGTCGATTTCAGGAGGTTTGGAAGGGCCACTGCTGCTTTTCACCAGTTTTACTGAAAAAAAAGAAAAGTTATTCAAATTCTTATGAATATTGAAAATAATTAGTAAAATCCCTACTTACTGAAGTGTAGTCTGTTGTGAAATACTTCAAGAATCATGTTGCACATCCGTAGATGATTGCTGTGAACTCCTTTGCATGTGCAAGGATGATGAAGCACAGTACCCAGAGTGGCTAAGAAGGCCTTTCTACATTCAGAATTTGCACCAAGGATAAGAGAGGGATCCTTTAATGTAAAACATTCATTTTCTTGGAGACTTCTTTCACTGCATAGGATTTCTTCATGGTTCCAACATTTGTCTTGGAGTGTTTTCAAGAGGTACCTAATGAATCAGGAAGAAAAACAACCACACCAGCAACATGTTTTGATAAGAGGTGCACATTCCTAACAAGCGTTCTAAGAAATAACTTGAGGATGAGAACAGAAGTGAGTGTTCTGTGTGTACAGAACATTCTTGCATGCCCTTCAGTGTAATAAACAACATTTTTAGTAGAGATGGAATTTACAAAGTTGTAATTGTCAAAAAAAAAATCCAATAATTAATTTTGTATCACTGGCATATCTTGTAGCTGCATGGGCACAGGTGATGAGATCTGACTCAAGGTATTGCCACACAAGATGGAAGGTACATCCATAGGTTGGTAGTTTGACACAGAGCCAAAAAAAGTCAAAGTAAAAGTAAATCATACAAATTTAACTAAACTGAATTATATGCTATTCCTAGAATAATCCATTCCCTATTAGTAATACATATCTACTAACTGTGCGTGGCATAAGAAAAAGCATGCAGAAGCTCATTTAAAATTTGCTGCAAACAATGGATAAGTTCATGAAATACTGATAAATATAACTGAACAGTTTGTGAGTCATTGCACACATCATGTTTGGAGGGGAATTGTCTCCCAGTGTATGTAACCGGTAATAGGTTGAATGGAGAATTTCACTGAAATATTCTTGATAAAAATCTAAAGATAAAATAATGCTTTTGGTATTGCTTTTTCAAAGGTTACTTTGCCAACATCTGTAGTATGGGGTAATCAACAATATTTTAATGTTTTTTTTAGAACATTACAACTTCAAGCCATCTAGCCTGAACCTTTGATGTTATGTCACTGCCATCTACTTGTGGAAAGGGGAATGAACGGCAAATGTGCTAAACAGATATTGCCACACTGAAAACAGTGTATACTATTTCATCTAGTATGGTACAAAATGGCTTTTAATCTTTGACTCCTTTTACAAATAGCCAGTTGTCAAATCAACCGCTTCACTTGATCTCATTGATTTTCTTCTTCCAATAATTGTGACTGCCACCTCCCTGCCTTTATGTCACAAGTCCACTTCTGTTTCAGCTTTTAAGATATCAGAGGATTGTGTAATGACAGATATAAAAACGTTATGTTTTAAAGGTTCCATCAGCAGTAATCATCTTGGCTCTCTGCAAAAAAAATCAAAAGTCGGTTCTTATTGATTTCAACATTTTCACAGTCAAAATCATTTTTAACCATTACCCAGGCACTGGATTTAACACCAGTTTTCCTCCCCCTTTCCTTCCTACTCCTTCACGCATTTCAAAAGCCTTTTGCAGAACTATCAGCCTGAGTCAAAAAACACAGTCTTCAGACAGTTTTACTGTTTTCAAGGACCTTTTGATTGATTGATTGATTGATTGATTGATTGATTGATTGATTGATTGATTGATTGATTGATTGATTGATTGATTGAT
>CAEGAE010006205.1:0-25148 GCA_903067095.1 Girardinus metallicus | reverse complement strand
GTGGTTATCCCACGGAGATGGAACTGGGCTTCTACATGGTGGAACCATGGTTCTGGATCCTGCTGCCAGAACTCTGGAAGATTGATAACGGCAGCAAAAACAGAAGCGGCTGTTGGAGCAACGGCCGCCTGGCAAGAAACTGGGTCTGAAACCAGAAACCAAAGCTGGCGGAGAAGCGGCGGCAGCATCTGGTGAGTTCTCGTTAAAAAACATGTTCAGATGTTTGGGGTCACCAATGTGGAAGTGAGCAGAAAAAGACGAAAAAGTAATTTGAGTCTTGTTATATTCTCAATGCCTTCCAACCAAAACACAAAAATAGAACGAAGGACAACTGTTGGTGTCTTCTCACTTCTCCTTCTCCCCTTTACAATAAGAGCATACATTCGCGTGTGAAATATATACATTGTATCCGCCACAATGTAATTGTTTTTAGATTCTGTACTTTGCTTGTATTCTGTGAATTTTCATCTTGCCTTTTACTTGCAGTGTATGGGACTATATAGTAGTAATTAATTAAAGAAAGATGATGTACTAACATGCTGAAGCGTTTTAAACACTAAAATATTCTCACTACCCACTTATACCAGCAAGCCCTGAACTAAAACAAAGATGTCTTATTTAAGAGCTATTTATTCTTGAACAACACATAGACAGATATGTATAGACCCTGCATTTTATTTGCCTTGAAACCCAAGAAATTAAATAAATGTAAAATTGCATTCCACAGTTTATACACACTGTTCTGAAGAATTACAAAATCACCATCCACCCTGGTGGATCATTTCTGATAATGGCAGATGAACCGATGTGTTCTCTTTCCATTGCTGGCTGTAGAGCACTTCCTTTTGTACAAGACAGTTTTTCTCCATGGAAACTGGCAGAGTATAAATGATGCAATACGATGCTTATTTGATATCAGGCTTCACGCTGAGATAAAAGCAGCTTTGGGTCAGACCAAAGCTGCTAAGTCCACTATTCTATTTGACTCTGAGCCTTAAATTCTTTGTTTTCTCGATAAATGGAGTCTGACGTAGACAAACCCCCTCCGTGTACTGTAGAGGAGTCTGCAATGATCCTTTGACTTGTCCTTCAGACAGCTGAGAGCAGGCTGATTACCTACTACTGAGGTAATCTTCTAAGTACCTACATCTGCTGATGGCCCAGGTTCTGAAAAAAAAAGACAATTTGAAAGGTTAAAAAATGCAGGCAGTGAGTTAGTAAAGAAGTATGTGTTAAGACCAATATGTGTACAGCATGTAAGTGCTCTTTTAGGATCCTTAAACATTAACAGGCTTGATTATCTAAAAATGACAGAAGACAACACCAACACTAGCTCTAGTCATATTTCTAAAGCTGTGTAGTCATCCTCTTTAAGTGAAACTTTGCAATATTTTTTTATTGTTATTATTTAGGAAGAATTAGTTGGAAAAGATTGCCAGCAATGTCTATCAAACTTCCTCTAATAACTTAACTCTACATAAAAAGACTGAACTGAATTTTGGATACCAGTACATTGAATTGAAGAAATGTCAGTTTCTGTTTGGCTTATATTAAATTATTTTTTCCTTGTTTTGTCTTGTGATAATACCAAAAGAAAATATATTGTAAGGTGGGTCTGGATTTTAAAGCCCGTATTCAAAATTACAAAATTATTAGCCTGCACAAAATAATCAAACTGACGGCACACTTTAAGTTCCGGGTCAGAGGTGAACTCGGCTCTCCGTTGATGTTGCTGCTGTCGCTGTTGCTAGCTGCTTGTGCTTGGCCTCTTCCAAAATCACGGAAGAATACGGCTGGATCGAGCCAAATTAACACAACCGAAGGATTATATTGGGTGTTGCTGGCAACCACTCGACAATGAGTCATTTATCTTACGTACTTTGTTTTTTGTTTTTTTTTTAGTAGAAATGCGGTGTCGACACGCCCACTCACAATCTACGTATTGGTGATTAAAAAATGGTCTTGTAGATTAAAAGATTGTTCTCTTTTTGTTAATTTTATGGCCGAATAGAAGATATATCCTCAAAGTATTAAATAAACCCTTTGATTTTTAAGGATACTTTTAGTTACTTTGCATTGATTTTGTTGACGGCCTTTGGAATTGGTTAATTTCTTTGGAGTTGCGCAATAAAACGAAACAAACAAAAAAAAAACACAATTGTTTATTGAAACAATACTGAAGTCAATTAAGTTTAATCGACTCTCCCGTCAATTAAACCTAGATACAACTTGAAAGTGCACTTTAATTTGATCTGTAACTTTGATCTGTAGCCTTACTTGGATCTGTAACATTAATGTGATCTTTAACTTGAAATTCATTTGAATGATTCCTGAGAAATACTTTATGGAATATAACAATTTTTTCATTAATGTTTAGCTATTTTGGATAACAGTCTAACCCTGTTTAAATGTGAATGCTAATTTGTTTTTTATTTTTTATTTATGATCTTGTTTAGGTCAGGTTTTTTTCATCCCCTGTTCCCACCCAAGGGGTGTTACAATTCTTCACGGCGTGTGAGAAATCACTCTCTTCGCTGTCGTCTTCGCTCCACTTTAAGCTCCTTACAGATTTTTCTTCTTTAATCGTTTGAGCAGCCCTGAGAATTTTTGTAAATTTGCTGCGAGGAACCTTGTACAGCATCTCTCCCAGGACTTGGTAACTACACTCTCAACTCAGGAAATACAGATTTGTTGATCAGTGCTGTTTTTTTTCCTTTTTTTTTTTCTTTTGGTTGTTTTTTTTTTGTAATTTGCATCCAAAGCAACGGGGAATTTTTCTGTCCCTGTTCCCACCCAAGGGGTGGGAACATAGGACTTTTTTGGACCTATTGCCCTGGATCATGGACAAAAAAACAGTCGGATTATTGATTGATGGACTATTAATTATCCTGGATACAAGATTGGACTTAAAATAGGGAAAAAAAGCTCTTGGGTTTCATCAGGGTTTATTTTTTTGTTATTGTTTGTTGTTTTTACCTTGTTGTGTTTATTGTTTATACTCATAGGAAATTATTATTATTATTAATGAATACCATCCTAAATACATGCAAATATATACATTTGAATACAATAACATAAGCTTGCTACCTGTCTGTTGGTGTTTTATTTACACACACTGGCTCCTCAGCCGAACCTTTCTGACTGCCTATTACCATATTTGGCCGTAGTCAGGCGCCTAGCCTTAATTAGCGTTACACCTATAAGGACTCTTTAAATCTGTGAATATCACATGTGTGTTTGTTGGAAGCTGGAGAGTTCTCAGTATTATGCTCACTAGGCCTTTTAAAGCCCAAAGAACCAATGAGTGGATGAGGAAGTTGAGAAGGGGGAACTGAATGAGGAAGTCGGGAATTCACATATAGGTGTTTGTAGGGATATTGGACATTCAGACTGTATTTAGGGCTGCAGGAAACCTGATCTGCTTCATTTGTCAAAGCAGATCTTTTCTTTCTGTAGACAGTATCAATTAGATTCTTGGATCTCTCCTTCCAGTGCCTCTTCCATGGGGAGAAACTGGAGATAACTGGCTGGAGAAGCCTAGTGACCTCCTGCTAGACGTCAATAAACCCATGTTAGCAAATTATTTAGTTGGATTTCATAATTTCATTTTTAGATATGTTGTTCTGATGTGAGACTTTTCTTCAAAAAATATACATAAATGTTACCTGTTTGTTGAAAAACAGATTTTTCTTTATTTACTCAAATAAATATAAATGTAAGACCCTGCCTTCCTACATTACTCCAGTTTTATTTTCCTAAGCTTGTCTCATAATAAATAAAATTACAACCTTCTTTAACATTAGTAGCACTATTTTAAATTAGTCACAATCTTATTAGGATTTAATCACAAAACAAATAAAAATGTAAGCAGTTCATCTGGTCACTTAAGTTGGAAAAAAAATAGGCAGAAAAACAAATGAGGAAAAAAAAAAAAAGCAGAAAAGCCACCTGGGTGTATGGAGCTGATCTGAGTTTGGTCCTCTGCTTAACGTCTTTAGTTCTCAGCTGTTTGTGGTTGTCCTGACTTAAGACAAACTGTGAAGTAAGCTTGGCAACTTGGATCTGGTCTTTAGATAACTGCAGTTCCTTGCACTCTGTGTCTCTGTGTGGGAAAAAAAATACAGATGGTCAGGCCTTAAACTGACTTATCATTTATTCTTCATGGAGAATATCTGGTAAGCCACTAAGACACAAACTCACGTGAGAACGTAGTTCACACTGACCACGCAGTGAGGTCTGGAAGAGCGGCTGTTGTGGACAATGGTTGCATAGCTTTGCACCCACACCCAGCCTCCATGTTTTACTAACATGCGGTAATACTTTGTTGTCACTTGTCCTTTAATAAGTACTAAAAGAATACAAGGACCATAATCAGACAATGTTATTTTTTGTTAACTAGCTCTAGTTAATAATACAGCACTTTGGTGCAACTGGGAAGTAAGCTTAGCAACTTGGATCAGATAACTGTCATTGGTAAACTAGTGGAAACTGACTGCTATGTTACTATAAACCTAGAAGTCAGTTTCAAAAATCACTTTGTTGATGAGCATGAGCGGCTGGGTTTGAACTTTAACATTCAAAAATACAAATCACTTGTACAATATGCAATGTTAAGGATTTTAAACTGAGAGACAACCACAAAATAAAAGTTAGACTATTCATCCTGTATTGGTACCAGGTTGTCTTAAAGACTGTGAAACGTAGGCAGTCTGTGGGGTAAAGGAAAATGTTATTGCAGTGGAATCACCACTTGTTGTCCATTTTATTTTTATAGTTCCAATGTTTGTCTTTTCATATTCCTTAGGTATCACTTAATTGCAAAACAACTGAAAATATTCCCAGAGATTTTGAAAACTCACATAAATGGTGTGCATAACGTAGGTGTAGAACATCACATGTGTGAACATGTTGGTAGAGGGTTTTCTCAATCAGATCTTGAGGCTCAAAGCCTGTCAGCTCAGCAACGCTGGCTCCAGCACAGCAGAGGACACAAGTTAGACACTTATCTCAAAAGCAAAGGGCTGCAGTAAAGTGGTTAACAACAGGATAGTTAAAAGCCAATATTTGAAAACAGCTATATAAAGAACATATTTTTACATGTCTGGGTGAGATTCTTCAGTAAGCAGCAAATGTGTCTCTTACCCCATGTCCAAAAAGATGAGTTTTAAGTCCAGGTTTGCCCGAAACATAAACATGTTGCTGTGAAGTTTGATCTCAGTGATCCCACTGGGGGGCAGGGAATGGCCAACTCCCACCAAACCCACAACCTGATAACAGCATTCATACAACGTCATCTCAGTCCTGTGTAGACTGAGTTTTAGGTAGCCACTGCAATGGATCACCTAGAAAACAGCATGACAGTTCTACTATCCCATGGTACTTCATATACACACAAGGCCAACATGGTTGGAACGTCTCTTAATGACTGAAAGCCCACAATGGTCTTCAACCTGTCGGAAGACCATTGTGGGCTTCTAGACCTGTGACTGGAACCAAGCTTTCTGACATTAACAGTACATTTCTCTCCAGAATGCCTTGGTAGTCTTGCAATTCTATCATACTCTGCACAGATTCGAAGCATCCTGTACCAGATGCAGTAAAGTAGCGCCCGGATAGCTTGTAGAAGCGGTTTGCTGTGTCCTCTCCTTTTGCAAAAGCTTGGTTGAAAATTAATGTGGTTCTTTTTTATGTAGTTTAAGAAAATACCTATCATCTTGTGTCCTTGCTAACAAGGACACAGAAAGTTTTTTCATATTGCTTGTGGGGCTTTTTGGATGAGATGAAGCTATTTAATGATCCTTCAGAACAAATTGAAAAAAGATTTAAAAGGGGTACAAATGTGCAAAGATAACTTATTTATTTTACAAAATAGAGGATGTAGCTTAAGCAATAGCCCAGTATTTCTGACAGTCAGTTTAAGTCACTAAGTTACAATATTGTTGAAAAGCCAATTTATTTCAGAACACTGGACAAAATATTTGCTTGTTCAATAAGTGAAACACATCATAGTGACAAATCAATCAATCAAATTTTATTTGTATAGCACATTTCAACAGCAAGGCATTTCAAAGTGCTTTACATTATAACAAACACAAATGACACAGGTTTTGAAAACTTTTCTTAATTCAAATGACTTTATGTTAATAGTGAATAAAAACGTAAATGCAGAAATGTAGATTTCATTAAAAGCATATTTAATACCTTTTGATTGTCATACATTCTGGGATTAACATTTATTATATCAGTCTCTGTGTCCCCTATATATAGTTAAGTCCATCATGACTGGGTTCCAAAAGTAAACTGGATGCTGTCAGGTCTGTTTGATAATTATATGGTTGCAGATGGACAGAATCTAAAGGAGTAATAGTGAAAAGATGGGTGAGAAATGGTGGAGAACTTCAGGATGTTTGCTTTTTGCAAATGAAGTAGTTTGAGTGAGACTGGGGCTATAGTACTCAAACAAACAGAATCTGTAAAAAGAACCTCCAGATTGCGGGTAAGTATCAGCTTGATGCACAGGGGTCTTAACTTCTCCCTAGGTGTAGCATGGCTGACAAGTTTTTCCCAGTCATCCCCAGCCAGATCTTGCATGGTTTCTCCTCTTTTTCTTTTTTTTTTTCTTTTTTTTTTTGGCTGGTTCAAGCCATACATGCACGGAAGTGATTGGTAGAATCTGCGACGAAACCATAGTAGTAGCAAATCCATAATTCCATGGTCAAATCTTGAGATTCAAACCTTTTTATCAATTATGGCGAAAGAGCGCATACAGCGTCAACGGGGCAACCTGCATCAAACCACTATTTCAAGAGATTTCAGAGAAACTGGACACCTAAAGTACACAAGCAAATTGACATCATCGTAGTGTCAACCGACACACTCACAGCCCACCCATATTCCCATCCATATTAATATTAACATGGCAAGCAAGTTAGGATGTTTGGATTTTATGGTATCAAATTTACACCAAAAGTCCACTACAAGGATCTATTATAGTCCCCAGTGCATTGGAGGCACCAATTTGAATTCACTACGAACATGTACACGATTAACATTGATCCTTGGCATCTTGTGGCACAGTTGTGGGAGCCACAGGCATTTTGTCACACTCTGTCACCTTTGTGGCCAGGGATGCAGTGCTAGCGTATTTATCAATTTATCAAAATTAAATTAATTAATTTAAATAATTTATGCTCAGTAATAAACAGTTAATTCAACGGCTCTTCCGCAACCTTTCTGCACCTTATACACATAGCGCAATGTAGGACATAATTTCCATGTGAAGTAAATGCAGTAACATCGTATTACAGATCTTATAGTGCTTATTACATAACAACCAATAAAATCACAATTTGAAAGTAATTATTGACTAACAGGCAATAGTTATTAACTAGTTTTAATACTACAACAACCTCGTGGTAACTGAATTGTGCTCGCGAGGAATGTAAGACATTTTTGTGCTGGACTATTGGCATAAATTTGACGCCATAGGACTTAACCTGAAGCTGGAAGTAATTTAGCTACTCACTTTAGAGATCTAGATTCAGTGTTCCCATGCTGCCTGAACATGGTTACTTACAGAATCCCTCTTTAACCCTTTCATACCACAGATGTTTAGTCTCTTCTGCTTTTCCTCCTTGGGCTGCCACCTTATCGTGGTGGAGGGGTTTGAGTGTCCCTACGATCCTAGGAGCTATGCTGTCAAGGCTTTATGCCCCTGGTAGGGTCACCCAAGGCAGACAGGTCCTAGGTGAGGAACCAGACTAAGTGCAGCCTGAAGACCCCTATGAAGAGAAACAACTTTGGACTTGGTGTTCCCTCGCCTGGACCCGGGTCACAGTGGCCCCACTCTGGAACCAGGCCTGGAAAGGGGGCACGATGGCGAGTGCCTTGTGGCTGGGCTTTTACCCATGGAGCCCAGCTGGGCTCAGCCCGAAGAGGAAACATGGGTCCCCCCTCCCATGGGCCCACCGCCTATAAGAGGGGCCAAAGGGGTCGGGTGCCGTGTGTTGGGTGGTGGCCGAGGGACGGGATCCACGGCCAGTTGCAGAAGCTGGCTCTTGGGTCGTGGAATGTCACCTCTCTGGTGGGGAAGGAGCCGGCACTGGTGTGTGGGGTTGAGAGGTTCCAGCTAGAAATAGTCGGTCTCAACTCGACGCATGGCTCTGGTCCTGGAACCAGTCTCTTTGAGAGGGGCTGGACATACTTCCACTCTGGAGTTGCCCGCGGTGAGAGGCGTTGGGCAGGAGTGGGTATACCTGTTGCCCCCCATCTCGGTGTCTGTATGTTGGGATTTACCCCAGTGAATGAGAGGGTAGCCTCCCTCCGCCTACGGGTGGGGGGGACGGGTCTTGACTGTTGTTTGTGCTTACGGGCCGAACGACAGTTCAGAATACCCACGCTTCTTGGAGTCCTTAAAGGGGGTACTGGAGAGTGTCCCCCTGGGGACTCCCTGGTTCTGCTGGAGGACTTCAACGCTCATATGGGCAATGGCAGTGAGACCTGGTGTGATTGGGAGGAACGCTCACCTCTCCCCCGATCTGACCTCGAGTGGTGTTCTGTTGTTGGACTACTGAGCTCGTCATGGACTGTCCATGACGAACACCATGTTCAGGCATAAGGGTGTCCATATGTGCACTTGGCACCAGGACACCCTAGGCCACAGTTCGATGATCGACTTTATTGTTTCATCGGATCTGCGGCCGTATGTCTTCGACACTCGGATGAAGAGATGTGCTCACCACCACTACCTGGTGGTGAGTTGGCTCCGTTGGTGGGGGAGGATGCCGGTCAGACCTGGCAGGCCCAAACGTGTTGTGAAGGTCTGCTGGGAACGTCTGGTGGAATCCCCTGTGAGACGGAGCTTTAACTCCTATCTCTGGCAGAACTTTGAACACATTCCGGGGGATATGGGAGACATTGAGTCTGAGTGGACCATGTTCCGTGCCTCCATTGTCGGGATGGCTTATTGTGGCCGCAAGGTTGTTGGTGCCTGTCACTGCAGTGACCCTCGAACCCATTGGTGGACACCTTCGGTGAGGGATGCGGTCAAGCTGAAGAAGGAGTCCTATTGGGCCTTTTTGGCCTGTTGGACTCCAGAAGCAGCTGATGGGTACTGGCGGGTGAAGCGGCATGCAGCTTGGTTGGTTGCTGAGGCAAAAACTCAGGCGTGGGAGGAGTTTGGAGAGGCCATGGAGAAACACTTCTGTACGGCTATGAGGCAATTCTGGTCCACCATCCGGCACCTCAGGAGGGGGAAGCAGTGCCACATCATCCACACCAACACTGTTTTTACTGGGGATGTTGTGCTGCTGACCTTGACTAGGGACGTTGTGGGCCAGCAGGCAGAAAACTTTTTAAGACCTCCTCAATCCCACCAACATGCCTTCCATTGAGGAAGCAGAGCCTGGGGACCCTGGGCTGGGCTCTCCGATCTCTGGGGACGAGGTCGCTGAGGTGGTTGAAAAGCTCCTTGGTGGACCCGGGGGTGGATGAGATTCGCCCGGAGTTCCTTAAAGTTCTGAATATTGTAGGGTTGTGTTGGCTGACGTCACTCTGCAGTATTGCATGGACATCAGGGGCAGTTCCCCTGGATTGGCAGACTGGGGTGGGTGTTCCCCTATTTAAAAAAGGGGACCAGATGGTGTGCTCCAATTACAGGGGGGTCACACTCTTAAGCCTCCCTGGCAAGGTCTATTCAGGAGTTCAGGAGTTCTCAGAAAAGCTGAGACATTGCGCTTTCAGGGCATATATGATACATTACAGTATCCAGGAAATTTGTGATATGAGCTTGACCAATCACAAGAAAGATTCTCCGTTGTGTCATATTTGCTACCCAAGCTACTCTGTATCGTAAAATCAAAAAAATCCCAGGCGGACCAGTTACAATTATGGTCATAAGAGGGTTAAGCTGCTACCCCCACGACCCGACCCCGGATGAATGGATGGATGGATGGATCTTCTGCTTTTCTGGACATACAACATTTGCATACTCAACTTTTAAAAATCTGAACATGACAAACTGATTGGGATTTTTCACACATCATACAAGCTGAATTTTATTTGAGTTTTAAAAAAAAATTTTTTTGGTTGTGTTGAAACTGGTGTCTCTCCTCTTTTACCGTGGGATTTTTAGGTTCCCTGAGCTTTATGCATAATTTACAGGTCAGAGCGCTAGATAATGTTGAAGTTATCAGTGCTGTGAGAAATTGCAAATTAGAATAAAAAAAACATGCTGCACATACCTTATAGCCCCCACATGCCAATCCTGCATTCCTTTTGGCAAGGACACATTTCATCCTCAAAAAGAAGGATCGTTCAACTTCGTATTCTGGAGCATAGAAACCAAAGGATTGAGTCACATGTTATGACTCAATGTTGTACATGCAATATTACCTTTATATATTCTTTATTGTTTTTCACCAACATGGTGTAGGAGACGCTCTAGCTTACTGTAAATATAGAAAACGATAAACACACAAGGCAAACCTATTCTAACTATTAGACGCAGGTGTGTCACCCCACACTCAACTGATTGAAAAGATTTTTTATTTTGATTTCTCTCATCTAGTTTAAGTGTTGTAATGTCATGAATGATCATACACATTAAAATGAGAACATTAAAAACACTCTAGAACAACCTAAATTGTGAGAGCTTGAGGTACCTGGACAGAAGTGATGGTGAGGTGACTGTTGAAAACTTAGTACTGTTGTCATCTCGTCATGGTCTGATGGATGGATATATTCAAATATACTGTTTCCTGTTAACTCAACCTGCAACATGCACATTTGCAGCAGTTAGTATTTCTTCTAGGCTGTGTAGTGCTCATTGTCACAACTAAACACTGACAAATCAATCCAAATCAAGTACTTAGAGACACAAAATGGAAGCTACTTATAGTAATCCTTATAAATATTGTAGTACTATATATATATTTAGAACTATGAGTAATGCTAAATATATAAAAATATATATCAAATAGATATATATACCATATAATATATATCATATATTCATGGGGGAAATTGTGTTTGAAATTGTTTGTCCAATCGATCACAATGGGACAAATCTGGCAAAAAAAGTTATTTTAAAAAAAAATTAAATGAATGAATTGTATCATATAAGAAAAAAAACACAGATCTGAGCTAGGGTCCTACCTGGGACAAGCCGAGATGGACAGATGCTGTTTCGGAGATGTATATGATTTTCCCATCAGATGCAACAACAAACAGAAAGCCATCTAGCGTCTGAAAAGCACAATGACAAGGTCAGTACCATTTTCCATCAGCAAGAAAGATTCATAGTTTTGCTTTTGAGAAAGTACTTATCACCTGTCAAAGCAAAAGGTTCTACAGGCATTTTAGAATATCTGTATGAACACAGCTTATATGCTGTATATATATAGAATTACACTTAAGTCAATAGTCCCACAGTGCAGTACAGTAATCAGGAGCTAATATTATGTTTCAAAGGCACAGATATTGGTTGTCATTTCTGTAATTAAAAACATTACTCCAAAATGTATTGACTCATGCACAGAACTTAGCAGGAATAGAAGCCATCATTAATACGGGAATGTTGGCATTTTGAAAGTTATAGGACAAATACACTGGTCACATTCTTAAACAATCAGATGGTGAATAACCTGGGGAAAGTCATGGCGACACACTGTTGACATGGCTTTTTATCGTAAGTAGATAGCAGATGTTTACCGGTGTACTGATGATTTGTGCCTTGGTAATAAAGTCTCTATCCATGAAAGCCTACTATAATACACAGTAACATATAATATACAGGAGATAGTGTGATTAATTTTAAAAGTGTCTTCATTTATTGTTACTGTTAAACTAAAATCTCCAGCATGGGGAAGTGGGATGATCTCAGGTTTTCTGGACAAGCATTATTCTCATTCAAAACACTACAACATGTCATATTCAAACAACAGCAGGAGAAAGTGAAAGACAATGTACTTACTTGTAAAAGGTGGGAGCTCAGGTCTTTGGACAGGATGTTCAGACCCAAACTTGGCAAATTGCTCCATCCGCCCATACCTACATGATGGACACAATGATGTAAAGATATTTCAAATTATATATCTACCCGTGTATTTTGAATATGTATAGATACATAATTATCGTAAACAAGTGTTATCAAATACATTACTAGCATTGAGAGCTTTAATATCTGATACAGCTAAATAGCTAACATCTTCTGTTGTCCAAGCAGTTTTTTGCTACCAGTACATCCACTAAATATTGTGCAGGTATATTGCTAACATTTTCCACAAATAAAAGCTCTCAATCTGTTAATGTAACAGCAACCCAGACTTGCATGGCCAGATTTGCTGAGCACTGACCAAATTTCTCTTCTTTAAACACAAAGACTAGCTCAGTCTTTTTATTTTGTCTTTGAAATCACACACTTTTGAACTGACCACACCTATGAACCAGCCGGTAAAATAAATTCAGCAGCTGTAACTGAAAGAATGATTAAAATAAGGAATGAAGGGGATTTTCTGTTTGGGGTGAAGAGGTAAATATGAGGAAGTTCTAAAAAGCAAGTCCTTGGCCTTGAAATAATAAAGAAGGCTCCATTTATGATGTAAAGGTACAGATCAGTAATATACAAAGATGGATCATACAATTCCAGGCTTCAAAATTGAACAGTCTTCAGAAACGATTGGGAAATCTACAAAAAAGAAAAAAATGCAAATACACACCTCATGATATACATTTTTAAGCATTTAAGGTTTAGAAAATTGCTTCGGTAAACATACTGAAAAATTATTGAATAAATATCTTGTAAATTCTGACAAGGCAGTAGTCATTGTCTTTGGACCAGAACTTCTAAAAAAGAAACTGCTTCATTAATCACTTAATATGGATTTAATTAGATAGTGCAAGTCTGGACATGTGACCATTAGGTAATGTATCTTCATTCCAAACACTGAACTGCCTGCTGTGAATATTCACCTTTATTACATCCCCACAGAGTTTATGAATGCCCATCAGCTTGACTGAGCTGCTACATATGATATGATCCAAACAGGAGTTGCCAGACTCCAGAATAAATATGCAGAAACTTTTTTATTCTCTAAATTAGCGCCAATGAGCTAAATAATGTCTTTAAGAGACTCAAACCCAGGACCTTCTTGCTGCAGGGCAAGAAGGTCCGCTACCAACTGTGCAGCTAAAAAAACTAGTCCATTCATTTGTCACTGAACACCCAGTTCAGTCATTGATCAATCAGTTTTATGAAATAGACTGAAGGTGCATCTGATGAACCATCAACTGGTAAATATGTAATGTATAAAACTGGAGAACAACACAATGTTACATTTTTGACAATGAAAGGACAAGCATTAAAAGAAGAGTGAGACTGGAGTTGGGGAGTAAAACAGAGGAAGAGGAGAAGAGGCCAAAGACATAATAATGTGGTCATAATGTTTCCTTTGATCCAACACCATCAGGCAATAGTTTGCGACCCACAACAGGATTCTGATGGAGCTCCTCTCATCCTACTCCTCATTCTTTAATCACATGGAATATTTTTTCTCAGCATGTAAAGGAGGACAGCACTGTAATTCCTACAGTACTGTATGAACAGTTTTCCTTAAGGAGATTCTCACATATCCCTATTCCTACCTTAGCTTTTTTTTTCTTTGTGCTCTGCTTTCTGTGTCACAAACTGCAATAAAAGCATAAATGTAAATCTTGTCCAGTCTCTCACCATTGCAATTTACAATTTTTGTCATCAAAACTTTAGCCATCATGATATTCCTTCAGAGTACACCGCTATATTGACAACATGAATAATCAATTTGACTATCTTATCCATACTCAATGAAACAAGTCCCGGGCATTCTGAAGTACTTATATATTCATTGGTGCAGGTATTTAATTTTCAGAGATGAACTAAGGATTTTGAGAAAGAAGCTTGCTTTTACAGGTAATCCATTCTGTTTTGCTATTTGTACAAATTGTTTTGAGAAATCCTTGCACTATTTGGCAGTTGTCGGGAATAATTCAAGAAATGCACCAAAGCAACTGAGAAAAACAGCAACTTTTTTTCTTTTCGTTGATATGTTACACAACATAGTAAATAATCCCACATCACTTCATCTGTTTCTTCTTGTGCATTCTGCTCTGTCTTCTCAAACTCCCAGTCACTCGTGATAGCTGAGCCAGATTTTGCTTCTGCTGAAGGTTTCTTCTTGTTAAAGAGGAGTTTTTCCTTTCCATTGTCACTATATGTATGCTCGGTATGAGAGTTTGCTGGAAAGTCAACGACTCAATACAATTTGCTATGTTTCCTTAGAGAGAAACTTTTTATGATGAACTGAGCTAAATGCACTTATTGATAACTAGAATCCAATGGAATATATGTGAGATTGAATTGAAATGACTTCTTTTTGCAAAGTGCCTCAAAAGGAAATTCGTTGTTAATTGGTGCTATAAGAAATAAGCTGAATTTAAATGAATCTGTAAGAAATTATCAGTTGCCTTAAGTATCATAAATGGAAAGTTAAGAATTAATAATAATACAAATCAAACATGGCACAAGTAATGCTGTAGGTACAATGAGCAGGCACTGTCACTTGGCAACCTCTCAGCCAATAGAATGAAAATGTTGTACAAGGTTTGTTTGTTTACTTTTAGCGGGTGTGCCTGTGAGTCTACCCAAATGGATGTAGGGAGTTGATTGGGTGAACAAACTTCTGCCTAATATCAGAAAGCTGTTAGAGATCAGAAGCACATTGCTAGCGGGTGTTTAGAGTAACATGGAGCAGAAAGTTGAGGCTGTTGTTTCTGCTTACATACAGCGGGTGGCGCAGGTTGCTACTATCGATAGTAGCCACACAGGCACACCTGCTAAGAGAATACAAATGCACCCAGTACATCACTTTCATTCTATTGGCTGAGAGGTTGCCAGGGACGGCACATTTTTGTTCCAGAAGCAAGCAGAGTTTTCTACAGGAGTAGAGAGTCCGAGCAGAGACTATGTCTCTACAAGTTTTGAGAAGTACAACATAAATTCCTGCTTTCAAAATAAAAATGTAAGCAAAAGTATTAAAAGTTTTGAGAACAAAAGACATAAAATCTTGTTTTCAGACTGAAAATATGTGCCCTTGGAATGTGGCAAAAAAGTTCCCCCATGGAACTTTGGTTTTTTTTTTATGTTCGTTTGTTTGTTTAATTATTTCTCTATTTTTGTTGTTTGTCAATCATGCAAGCCCCATGACACATGAAACTCCTGAGTATGTTCTGGCGTAACAAATCCTGGGTTTTCAGTTTCAACTCTGTGTGTCACATTAACTCTTTGCTGTTGCAAGATTCCTATACTTTTTTTTTCTATATTTTTTTGTTGTTTGTTTTGATGATGTCCTTATTCTGTCACTAAATTCCTAATTACATTGGCGAGAAATTTTCACTTTTCAGGGTTCTTTTTCTCTCCCATTGCCATGGTGAATCGCGTTATCTGTCTTCCATTTATGACTATCACAGATGTGATTAGGTTTATTCAAAGTATCTGCCTTCTACTCAGAGCTTGTTAACCCCGCTTTCTGAAATGGGTCCCAGGAACCAGATAAAATTTCAGACTGTGAGCTTTTGGTACCAAAGAACACTTCACACTAGAAGACCCAAAAGTAATCAAGGTTTTAAACAACTCACTTGTTATTCAATCTCAGTTAACACTTTTCAAAAACTGCACTGCGTTCAGTTTATTATGAATCAATTATTCTTAAGCCCGAAGAAACAAGAAAGAATATCATGCATTCAGGAGACATACCAATAATAATAATAATAATAATAATAATAATAATAATAATAATAATAATAATAATAATAATTAATAATAATAATTTAACCCTATTATTAATGTTAATATTAATGTTAATTATTTACATTTATAACCATAAACTTAAATATAAGTTTATAGTTATCCATTCATTCATTCATTTATTTTCTTACACCCTTATTCCATTGGGTTCAGGAAGGGTGCTGGTGCCTATCTCCAGCTATCAACTGGCGAGATATAGTTATAAACTTAAATAATTAACATTAATATTAACAATAATAATAAGGGTTAGGGTAGAATTATTATTATTATTATTAATATTATCCCTTTAGGGACAAGGGTGTACAGAGGATGGATGGATGGATGGATGGATGGATGGATGGATGGATGGATGGATGGATGGATTATTATTATGAATAATTGTAATACGTTTCTTATTATTGATGTTGATGTTATTATTGTTTCTATTATTATTATTATTATTATTATTATTATTATTATTATTATTATTATTATTATTGACGAATATTAGTAAAAACAAAATACTAGAAGTAGTAAACCTAGCCTATAATGGAAGTTAAACATAGTTTAGTTTGCATAGAATTATAAAAGACTAATAAACATTCTAATAAAATAAATGTGCAAAAATCATAAGACTCGAGTTTATCTTGTTACTGCATTATGAAACGCAATCGGTGATGCAGATCTATACTGTAAAACTGTAAAAAGAATTAGAGCAGTTTTTAATAATCTTCATGCATATAAAGAACCGGAAAACGACCTTGTCTACTTCGAGCAAAATGAACGTTTTTAGCATTTTGGGGGGGTTTATTATTATTTTAGTTCTTTCGAGATTTTTTGGAGAAAGAATAGATACCTCATGCTTTGAAGTGACTTTAATAATGGCCTTCTATAGTTCCTGAATTGAAAAAATCTCTTACCGTCTGTGAAAAAAGCTCTCATCCTCAGGTAGCTGCTGGTCAGCCGGATGATCGAGGCCTTGTCCAGCTGGGAGGTGATGGCCGCCGGCAGAGGAAGCAGTTTTGCCAGCTCATAAAACTCCCCATTCTCTCTTTCTCTCCGCGTCTTTGCAGCGTTTTTAGATTTTTCTTTCATCTCTGGGACGGAATTTTGCACACAAAGAAACGCCAACTAGCCTCTTTCGCGAGCTGTTCCCAGAAAAACGCGTGCTAACAACTTGCCTTGGAGCATCATGATGACTGTCTCTAACCTTGAAATGATGGACGCCAAGTCATTTTCACGCAAAAGAAAAGTCCTTTCCGGATTCCACTATACTTCCTCTGTAACCGCAAAACTTTAACAAGCTATAAACTGTCTCTTATTCAGCTCAACGCAGTGTGTGAAAAATAAAGAGGCAGAATCGTCTGGCAAGAGGCAACATGCTGTGCCGAGGGAGAGGTCTGAGGAAGGTTCTAACACTTCTCTCTCTCTCTCTCTCTCTCTCTCTCTCTGTCTCTCTGTCTCTCTCTCTCTCTCTCTTTCTTTTTTTTTCTCTCTTTGTTGGGGTGTGTGTGTGTGACGGGGGGGGGGGGGTGTAAAGTCTGCCCTGAGTCACAAGGAAAGATCCTGCAGCATCCTTCCTCAAAAATCATTTTTTGTTTCACATAACTACGGATTAAACATGGTTCTTCTGTAAATTTCATGCTGGGCCTCCAATTTAAGAACAGTTCTTCAATCTCAAGTTGGTAGTTGAGATTGAGTTGATATTCATAAACTTCAGTTCAAGTAGAATTTAGTTGAGAACTTGGATCTAAAAGCTGGACACATCTGAAATCTGATAGTGGAGTTTTCGAGTCCAGGAGGGGAATCTAAATCAGATTACCAGGACAGCTTCTTTTCTTCTGTGGCGTATTACCAAAATTATCCAAGCCTATTTTTTTCTCTGCTGGACCATTCAATTCTCTGTCATCATCTGAGTTAGTTTATTTGTTTTTATTTAACCTTCATTTATACATGTTGTTTCATTGAGAAATGAAATATTGGATCTCATTTCTTGTAAATGAGATCTGAGATCTCATTTACAAGAAAGACTTGTTTTGGTCATAATCTGAGTTCTCTTAGGAATTGTGATGTTTTTCACCAGATTTATAAACTTCCGGAATTTAAAATTATTCTTACAGGAACAGATTCTAATCTTATATTAAGGATTTGGATTGTTCCCAACAATTTTATTTAAAAACTAAGTTTAGACCTTGCTTCTATTAAAGTTCATAGCAATATTGGTTTATGTATTTACCTTTAAGATGGTCATAAGCATTATTTGTTTATGACATCAAAGATGAGTTACACGCCCCTCACTGGCGCAGACTACTGATTTCAAACCACAGCTACTAAATCCAAAATAAATTTTGTGCTGTGTGCAGTGGAAAATGTTTTGATTTGATTCTGTACCTTGGATGATTTTGTTTTGCATTTTATTATTATTATTATTATTATTATTATTATTATTATTATTATTATTATTATTATTATTATTATTATTATTATTATTATATTATAGCGTTTTTAGTTTTGTCCTCAGTAAATTCTTCTGATCTGGCTGCACCGCAGCGCAGACAATCAGCTGTCCGCGCTTGAGCGGAGATGAGGATTACAAGTAGGTAGAGCGCGCCTGACGAGCTGTATAAGAGCCGCTGCTGGAGCGGAGACACGTCTTTTACGTTTCTCTGAAATATTTTCTGGCCAAGGCAGGCGAAGAAGGGTCAGGGGCGGAGGGAAAAACAGTGGTCCGTGTATATTCAGGCCCTTTCGTTTGAAAGGAAACCTGGAAAAACTCGCTACATTAGTTAGTTTTTTTTTTTTTTTTTACTATTTTAATTTATTGAGTCAAAATGAAAAATCGGCTAACAAACCAAATCCGACTTTACATTTTATTCTCCAAACGAAACGAAGAAAACGGGAAACGAATTTTAGATTTTATTTTATTTTTTGTCTTGATTCTGTTGTTTGTTTTGTTTTGAGACAAGTGACCTGACCCGAGACTCTTCCTGCACGCAAACTACGTCAAATAAATAAATAAATAAATGAAAAAGGAAGGGAAAAGATACCTTTCTTACCACCTCCCAAGGTACTAATCCCTGCCAGAATTTGCTTTCCCTGCGTCGGGAGCGCGCAGTGCAGAAAAAGTAGATCCAATCGACTGTGTTTCAATTCCAGGCGTGGAAATAGTAATGTTTTATCTTGTGAAAAAGTTAAAGATGAGTAGTACTTGATCGTTCCGTTAGTGGGTTACAACAGAAAATAACACATTTATTATACTCATGTTGGGTTTTGTGTCTCTTATTCAGTGGCAGGCCGTGCCTTTGGTACTTGTGAACATTTTTTGTATGTGTTCTAAAATCTAAATAGATTTTAAAAATTAAAATAAATTTTAAGTGTGCTATTTTGAAGCAACTTCCTTCGTTCTTAGCAAATTTTAGTTGAATTTAAATGCAATTGAAATTCAACGTAAAGTGTGTTCAAAGTACTTTTACTAAACTGGAACAACTTTATATACGTTTACGAACGTTTACATCTAAGTACTTTAAATATTTTTGATTTTTCTTTTGCTTATTTTATGCTACAGTAAATAATTTTTATCTTATTTTAAGTGTATTCTGAAAGCGTTTACATTGAACTTGTATTAGAAATAAAATATATTAGTACTCTTTCCATACAAATATCTTATAAATATTTTTAATAGTTATTTAAAAAACGTCATTTTTGAAACAATTTTGTTTTCTCTTACATTTGCATCTAGAGTCCTAACTGATCCTCTGGAAAAGGTCCATAGAAAACACAATACAAGGTCAGACCAACCGTTATTTAATGAACTACATGTTCAACGTGCTGCGTTCTCTAAGTGAGAAACAAGATGGTGAGTAATAACTCAAGGCGCCCTTTAACCCAGTTTGGATGATTCGTCTAGCAGGAGCTACGCCTTCTGCTGGACGTTGTGAATCATCCAAACTGGTATGACCTGCCCATGCTTGCTGCTGAATTAACAGTGGAGTCAGAGAAACGGGATTAGCCCTTCTGGATAATCAGAGAGAAAAGACATTACATTTGAAGCACAGGTTATTCATTCTTTTGCTGTATTTTATTGTTTTTTTCTTCAACCCACATTCAATATTCATTGTTACAGTGTATGATGAAATGTAAACATTTCTGTTGGGTTTAAAATAGAAACAATAAATGATTAAAACAGGAAATTAAAAAAACTTAACCTCTTGAAAAAAATACTAAGTAACTTAAATAGACTTAAAAGATAAAACACTTTAAATCAAAGTAGATTAGCAGTATTAACTGGAAATTAAATAAGGTTGAATAAATAGTAGGGCTGTACAGTGGTGCAGTTAGTAGAGCTGTTGCCTTGCAGCAAGAAGGTTCTGGGTTCGATTCCCGGCCTGGGGTCTTTCTGCACGGAGTTTGCATGTTCTCCCTGTGCATGGTGGGTTCTCTCCAGGTACTCCGGCTTCCTCCCACAGTCCAAAAACATGACTGTCAGGTTAATTGGCCTCTCCAAATTGTCCCGAGGTGTGAGTGTGTGTTTGTCTTGTCTGTTTCAGTGTTTCCCTGCGACAGACTGGTGACCGCCTCTCACCAGGAACGTGGCTGGAGGTAGGCACCCCTCCCGACCCCACAAAGGGACAAGGGTGTAATGAAAATGGATGGAATAAATAGTATCCTTTAATACCTGACATTAGGTTTAAATTTCAAAACAGGGATTAAAACAAAATATTCTGAAAGAAACGGGGAAACTATTTTTGATTGAATTTTGTGTTAATTGTATGTCAACTGTTTGTAATATTGTTGTTTCCTTTCTTTTTCAACAAATAATAAGCTGACAGTTTAAACTTATTTTCTGGTCTGTCATCATTAATACACCTATATATTTCATAGCAGAACCTAGCACTGGTCTTATTGTGTGTTCTAGTTACTGTAATCACATTGTAAGTATTACATCAGCAGCTTGTTATAGCTAGTGGGAAGCAGTAAAAGAACCTTGTCTCTGGCCTTCTGATCATATCAGGTCCTCTTATGTTGTCTTGTGCAAATAATGCCACTTCCTGCTCTCTGTCTCTTAAAGAGGGAGATTGTGGGAAATCTCGCAGTCACATTACCCACATTGGGTCTTATCTGCAGTCTTACTGCAGATCTAGTCGGTGTCTCACTTGGTGGCCATAGATAGTTCAAAGTGTGAGAAACCCGTGGAACCTTCTGACAAACAATAAACAGGTAACTTGTGTCAGAAACAAAACTTGTGCAGCATGTTTTTGAGAGTGGTTATATTATTCCTGTAGTGACTATTTGTCCAAAACTGAAATTCAAAAATAAGAAACTTAAGACTTAAAGGTGGTCAAAACAACAGGTGAATCCAACTCAAATAGTCATCTAATGCACTGTGGGTTTCTGGCTTATGCAGACCAAAAAGATTAAAAAAAAGTCAAAATTTCAGTTCTTTGTTGCTTTATTCCATATTCAGGCCAACAAGTTACAGGTGTAATAGGATTCTGCTGCTTCTCATGCGCTGATTCCTGCACCTGTTCTCTGACTGATTGACTGACTGGTAGACTGATGACTGGCAACTGATGACTGAGGACTAACTGAAGTGACTAAATGGTAAAAAAAAAAAACATGTGACCACCCATGTGCATAATAAGCTACATAAAACTTATGTATTTATACTGTGAAACACCCATGTCCCAAACTAAAATGAACTAATTAAGTAAATTACTAACCAAAAAACGTATTCTAAATAACTAGTATCAAACAAAAATTCTAATTACAAATCAACTAGAAAATAAGCAAATAAAAATAAACTAAATAATCTAAATTCTAAGATTTGACTGAAAATAGAGAAATAGTTCCTACAATTACACAAGCCCATCTATTTGGAGTGAAAAGTATCTTAATTCCTATAGCAACATGTAAACCTGCTGCAATAATTTGGACAAAAAGTTTGTCCCACAATCTGTAAGACTTTCTTGAGGAATTCCTATTCTAAGCTGGAGGAGGCAGGGTTGCGACGTAATTATTCTAATATGGGAAATTTATGGGAAAATTTATGGGAGCATGCCGAGACAGAAAGGTAAAATACGGTAGTTTCCCAGCCAAAATGGGAGACTTGACAGGTATGAGTTAGCAACATGTCAGATAGCAATAGATCTGAGTGCAAAGGCCTCAGATATTAGTAATATCTGAATATTACCAACGATGACCTGTAGATCTCCTTTCTAATGAACCCACGAAAGGCGCCTTTCAAAAGTTGCTTAAATTATTGGCAACGGTTGTAGTTGCCATTCACTGAATCATTTACCTCAAATCAACCGACACTTCTCACAGGAAGGCCAAACAAAATAGCTGTCAATTCTACTGAGTATCTTGTGAAAAACCATATGACCGACCCAGGTAATTGAATTGTCCAGCTCCATAACTTTGTGCCTGAAGCTTCACACTTTCCCTTTTTCTGATACAAGATACCTCCTTTAATTTCGTAAACTGATTTTTTCAGAAAGTCTACCTGGCCCTGATGAGTTCCCTCCACTCCTGCCACCCTTTCAAACCAGGGTTTTAAAGTAGAATCATCTCTCTGGAAAGCAGTAAATCTGAGGGATTATTAAAATAGGTTATTTGGCCTAGACAACTGTGATGTCCCTTCATCACCTGAGGCAAGTGGCGGTTTCTGATATGGGTAACATGGGCCCAGGATAGCATCGGGCCCAGGATAGCACCGGCATAAGAGCACCACCACTCCTCCCCCATGGCTCCCCAGTCCTCAAATACCTCCCATTCCCCTGCTCTTACGAGGATATGAATGTCAATAGTGCTTAATGCAAACCATCCTCATCCCAACCAACCACAATCCCCCAGACCTCCCACCCGCATCAACAACTTTGTAGAGAGGGAGGGCATATGGCGGTGCCGGAAAGGCGGTTCGGCCAGGGCACCAAATAGGCTAGGACTGTGTCTGCCTGAGCCTTTTAACTTATCCATTTTTTTCTGAGCTGTAGATTTCTTAGGCACACATTCACTAGAGCTCTAGGCTTTTTAATCTAGAGCTTTACTGTATGTGTGACATACCAGGTATGTTACACAAACACACCTGGTGTACGTGTGACAGTATACACGAGGGAGATTGACCCTCTGATGGAGCTCCATAACTCTGTTGATAAAAGCAGGTTATCTGCTGTTTCTGATAATCTGAAAAATCTGAGAATTTTCTGATTATCAGAATTATCTAATTCTCAGATAATATCTAATTCTCAGATAATTCTGAGAATTATCTGAGAATTCTCAGATAGACTTAAAATTATCACTGTTATGACACAGTGATACTTTTAAGAAATCTGTAAAAGACCTTTTTTCTGTAAGTTACATACTTCAGACTTAACCAGGAGTTACCAAAACAAAATCAAATAAAACTGACATGCATACATAAAATTTCTCTTACACACACACAGACAGGTTTAACAGAAGTTATTTTAATAGGTGTTGTACAAGGAATAGTTGTGTCATCAAACAGTGTTCTGACAGCAATGTGGGCTTGATAAGGAGAAGGGGGATCCCACAATACAATGGGAATACAGTAAGGCAAGGCAGCACTAAACAAATTGGGCTTTAACAATCAAAATAGCACATCATGAAGAACATTGTTTACATAATGTATGGCAAGCACATGATTAATAATGTCAATTGATCTACAACTTATCAGTTAGGTAGGCATTGAAAACCATCATTGCAAACTTAGGTTAAAAATAAGGAAGGCGTAATCTACATTCTAGTTAAGGATGAATTATCTCATACATGATTATGTATAAGCTAAGATATATAATGCTTTTTTTTCTGCTTGAAATTTGACTAAACTTTGAAGAGCTATAAATAAGCTAAAACTCACACAAAAATATTCTGCTTGCAGGATTGTCCCTACTTTCAAACCAAATCAGAGAAAGATTACCCCAAAACTTGATGCAACGGTCAATAGTTGTCAGTTTCATGGATGCTCACATGCTCCAAGAAGTTGTTTGGGCATACTCATCGCACTTCCACTGAATTAACAGTGCAGCAGCTGTCCTTACATTAATTGTTAGAACAAAATATGCACAGAAGCAATAATATACCTTCATAGCATACCTACGGTACAATCAAGGCTGAATTAGAAAAATATAGGTAGAAAATGATTACATTCAAGAAGACAGTACAAGCACAAAGGGTATTATAGTTAATCTTTGTAACTAATATAAGAATTTTGAACCTTAAAGAAACATTTTTAAATAGAAAAGTCAAGAGGATGAAGGGCTAATCTGTAGATGTGCAGTTTTTACTGGATGTTTAGGTACATGGAGCAATTCCCAAACTATATTGAGTGGAAGAAATATTTTTTTATTTTTTGTTTAACGACCATGATAATTTTGGTTTGGGTCATAAGGTGCAAATACTTTATATTCCTTGTGTTGAGGTTGAGTCAAACTCTGAATTCAAAACAAACACAATTTTATTAGATAATTACAATGAATTGTACTGATAATGTTACCTGAAGATTCAAACACCTAAAAATTCCAGTGCAACAGTTACGCTAGCATGATTTATATTTCCTCCAACAGGATTTCCCTTCGAACCATACCATTCATTTTCTTTGGCAAATGTCAATAAACTCACTTGCTGTAAGGAGGTATATTCCTTTAAGAAGGTAGGGTGTTGAGGGTTGATGTGGACACACAGGCGCAGGGACTCCTTATTTCCGACAAAATAATTCTGTTTCAATGATGGAATTTTCTTTCACCGATTCTTATTAAGATTATGACAGACTGTAGTTTGGTTATTGTACTACTCTCTTGTATTTTAAACCCAAATGAGCAATTCCAGGTTTCTAAAACCCATTTTGTGTGACATTCCATAGTAAAAAACATCTTTAGGACATACACCAGCTGCAGGGCTAACAGGACTAGCATATTGTTTATGCACTGTATTATCCACCAGATAAGTACAAGTGCATCTATTGTTCACAGACTTGTGAACAATAAAAAGCCTCATTTTTTTTCATAAAAAAGGAACAATATTAAATAAAATAGAAAAACAACATAATCTATCTAAATTCCAGTAGAATTTTATCTAGAATGTGGTCATGGAAGTATTGGTCTACACACAGAGGAACAAAGAGCTCCAGGGGAAGGAGGTGTGGCTGTTGGCCATGGTAAAAACTGCACACAGGTTTTTTTTTCTGTTTGTATCAATGAGCTTGTGAAGATTCCAGCAAATCTGGGAAGACAACAACCTGCATTGCTGAAATAAAAACAGGGACTTTGGAATGAAACGACTCTTATCGAGCATTGTTTATATATACGAATATATA
>CAEGAE010006202.1:0-20013 GCA_903067095.1 Girardinus metallicus | reverse complement strand
CCTTTGTTGCCATGGCAGTGAGCTTGGGATCATTGTCATGCTGAAAGACCCAGCCACGTTTCATCTTCAGTGCTGATGGAAGGAGGTTTACACTCAAAATCTCACAATACGTGGCCCCATTCATTCTTTCATGGACATGGACCAGTGGTCCTTGTCCCTTTGCAGAGAAACAGCCCACAAAGCATGATGTTGCCACCCCCATGCTTCACAGTTGGTCTGGTGTTCTTTGGATGCAACTCAGCATTCACTCTCCCCCAAACAGATGAGTTGTGTTTATATCAAACAGTTCTACTTTGGTTTCATCTGACCACATGACATTCTCCCAATACTCTTCTGGAACATCCAAATGCCCTCTAGCAAACTTCAGACTCGCCCGGATATGTACTGGCTTAAGAAGGGGGACGTCTGGCACTGTAAGATCTGAGTCCCTGGCGGCGTAGTGTGTTACTGACGGTAGCCTTTGTAACTTTGACCCCAGCTTTCTGCAGGTCATTCACTAGGTCCCCCGTGTGGTTCTGGGATTTTTGCTCACCATTCTTGTGATCATTCTGACCCCACGGGCTGAGATCTTGGTGGAGCCCCTGATGGAGGGAGATTAGCAGTGGTCTTGTAGGTCTTCCATTTTCTGATTATACTTATTTTCCACCCTTATTTTCAAATAAATTCTTTAAAATTCAGACAATGTGAATTTTTCTTTTTCTAGAAAAATTCTGAGATTAATCTCAAAATTCCTGACAGTTTCTCTGGCAAATTTTCGACCTTTCAAACTCAGAAAGTTCCACGTTAGTTTTAGAAAAAACTTTTTTCTACTTTCTTTCTGTCTTAAATATAGAAAATGTTAGAGTGTTAGGGCTACAACGGGCCTTGTTGTAAAAATGAACACATGTGAATCCGTACAAAGGCAGTTGTCCACTACATGCAGACAGGACAAGTTGGGGAGACGGACAATCTGGAGTGAACAGGAAGAACATTTAAACTGCATGCAGAAGTACCACAGGCTGGGATTTCAACCTTTTTGCTGGAATGCACCAGTGCTACCAACTGCACTACCGTGCCAGATAGTATAGTATCTACAATAAATACAAATAATAAATACGTAAACAATTTATTATATTATCTTATAACGCAGTCTATTTGTACATTGAAATAAATATCTTGGAGCCATAAATCATACAATTTCCGTCTTATTCCTTAGCCTTTGTGCGGATCCCGCAGCAGAAACCCGTCCACTCAGCGAACCTCAGATGAATCTCCAGAGGAAGGACAGCTAGAGGTCGTCTGTCATTGGACAGGCTGGTGCTTTGATCCACAGCTTTCCACGTCAAGGTGCTCTTGGACAAAACACTGAACTCCACTTTAACTCTGATTTGTTCACCGGCCTGTGAATTTGTGAAGGAGAACCGGCCCTGAACAGCCAAGGTTATGCAGAGCAGCAGTAGTAGTCAATAGACGTGTCTTTGTTGTTTTCCGTTCTTCTACACGACATGCAAATTATTGAGGAACTGATTCTAGAGCTATTTTCTTTGCTTTTTAGATGTTCGTAAGGAGAAAAATGCAAATCTTTGGAACTTTTACATTTTTTTGTTCACGTTACAAACACTAATTTCAATGTATTTCATTTGGATTGTAGTAGTTCATTATTGTGAAGTAAAACAAAAGGAATAGCTATTTTTCAATATTTAAGAAAACAAAAAAATCGAAAAAATGTTCCATACATTTTATTAATCTCTCATTACTCCGATACCCCTAAATAGAATCCAGTGTGAATCGATAGAATTTCCATAATTTTAGATAGTAAATAGAGTTAATCTCTATCAGCTCAGTAGAAATAATCTGGACAACTACTAGGTCTACACAAGTTTTGGGGCTGAATATAAATGCACGCCACACTTTTCAGATTTCTATTAAAAACTGCAACTCGAGTCTCTGTAACTTAAGTTGTCTGTTGAGACAAAATAACTAAATAAAGACAAGAATTGAAGCTAGATCCACATAAATCTTGAAAGAACTGCATACGAGTGCAGAGCAGGAAGAGGACCAGAAGACGATTAGCCAGGCTGACGGTGAGAAAGGCTGTTAACGGGAACCAAACATGGACGGACAGGACCACTGAGCCGTTACTATCCGTCTTTTTTCACTACGCGATAATCGCCTTGACGACATAACGGGGGGATGTAGTTTTAACGAGAGGAGAATAACGTCTCGTCCCCTGCAGAAGGCCGAGCTGAAAGACTCCAGATCAAACAGCGGAGATGTACGCCGGGCCTGATTTGGGTTGAAGACAGAGATCCACGCCGGCTGCCATGTTCGAAAAGATCAGAGGGAGAAAGGAAGAAAACACGGAATACATTTCTTTTTCAGATTGAGCGTTTTGTCTCTCGCGTATTGAGAGCTGTAATTAAAAGCGGCAGGTGATTATGTGAAAGAGTTTTTAATCAGCGGACGGACGCTGTGTTGTCGCCAAACAACGAAAGCAACTGATATGACGTTGACGTGTCTGTCAGACGATGGGACAGATTAGCGGCCGTTCAGAGCCGCCAAACGTTGCTGGCTGCTGGTCTGAGCAGATATGAGACGCCGGGCGTCAGTCCGAGCCCCATGCTAACTATTTACTTCACCAACAACTCATCCTAACTTTTAATGAACTGCAACAGTAAGGCTTGTTTATAGATTTAAGATATAAATCCAGGTGGATCCCCTCCTCTTCTTCAGTTATCCAACATTCCTGCCTCTTTAAATCAGCTCTTCCTCCCTAGAGCATGCAGAAAGGGAAGTGGGGCAATAAATCAATTATATCGATTAATCAAAGTTTTTGGTTTTTGTAGATTTAATTGCTAGAAAATCTGGATTTTTTTTTATCAGTGCTTTCCTTGGGTTTCCATAGTTCATAGTGCCGCCATCTTGTTTTTACAAGTGTGTTTTACAGCTTCTTCTTATCTGGACGTTTAATTCGGGTCAACTTTCTGACTCGGTGTTAGGGGCTCAATTTTTTAACCGATAAAGCCATAATGTTACAAGAATACGGTCGTAGAAATACGAGAATAAAGTTGAGATAATGCGAGAATAAAGCGTTAACTTTACCAGAATAAAGTCGTAATATTAGGAGAGTGAAGTATTGAACTCCAGCACGAGAAAGACATAAAACAATGTGGGGAAAGTTGAGCGTTTTGTGAAGTTATACTTTGGCACTGGTTTTACAAAGAAGGTAATATTTCATCTTTTAACACATTAACATCAAACTATCGGCAGCAGCAGGACTTCGCAACAGTTATGTAAACGGATTAATCTATTTCAAAGAAAACTACACGGACAGAGCTGGTCACTCCAGAAGCTTTTTTTCTCACTTCAACAACTTTTTTCCCTGTAAATTGAACAATTTCTTCTGGTAGATTTTTTTGTCTTTATTCTTCTAATATTATAACGATATTCTCACAATCAAACAAACATTCCCGTAGCAGGGGTGATTGAAATAAAATCCCCTTTTTTGAAAGTGTTTCCTCTCATTTGTAATTTTTTATTTATTTTTTTTGTACAAAAGGAAAGCAAGAAAATAAATCGATTAAAATCAGAAATCTGTAATGCAAAAAAATCTGAGATTTTGATTCTAGGCCGTATCGCCCAGCCATACATACAACGTTTGATTCCATCAGACAGGATGTGATCTGTGGCAGATTCACCTGGCAGCTAAAGCCTGATTCTAAACACACACACCTAGAGCCGCAAAGAAGAGAGCGACGTGTCACGCAGGGGCCAGAGCGAATCATCGCGCAGCGTCTTGGGGTAGCATGATGACAAGACCAGATGATGACCTTTTAATGTCACACATATTCTGCCCAGTTTAACAGTTTGAGGAAAACATAAAAAGAAGAACCTGCAGCAATGTGGTTGTCTCAGAGTGCTCACCGTCGAATGAAGCACCTTTTGCTTTTGGAAGAGTCAATAAAATATGTTAGGTGTCAGGATTTTGCTCTTTAGGTTATGGTCCACATCGGAGCCGTAACGTGAACCTCCTCCAAATTCATAACACGCATTTAGACGCAATTTCTCTGTAGGAAGACTCTTACATAAAATCCCATTAAATATATGTTGGTGTTTGTAGGCCTGTTGCAGTAACTCAATTAATCACATGATAAATCAAAACAAGCTCAATAATTTCCATTTGCGTCATTTATTTCTCTTTTTCTTCTCTGTTTCTACCAAACACTGGATGACTAAAGTCTTCAGTCTGGTGTTTTGGTCTCAACTGTCTATTGAAGGACATTTTTGCATACAAAGACTTTATAATTCATTTTATTTGTTGTTTCTGTTGTTTTGATTGTTTAATTTTGGATGTTTAAAATGACTTCCAGCTCCGGCGTTGAATGTTCATGAGAATTTAAAGTTTATTGATCCTTAGATCAATAAACTTTATTGATTCAGAATTTGTTCTTGCATTATTATGCCATTGCCTACATATTACTTTAAAATAGTCTCGAAACAACAATATCAGAGTTTATTGCAACAGCTTCCAGGTCAGTTTATCATCCGGTAGAATTTGTTGCGACGGGTCTAGGCGTTTGTGGTTCCAGCATGGCGTCATGTGAGAAAGTTTGTAGGTTGTTAAGGTTACTGTACGTTTATAAAACATCTCCATGAGCAGCTCGAAATGATAAGTTCAAGTCCCCGCTTTGAAAAACTTTGACTTCTGTATCTCTAGTGTACGTTCGCTAAAAACAAGTGGAGTGACCTTCTTTTTCTAAAGCTCAGCTAAGCCTGACTGTGTGTCATTCATGCAAAGCCTCCAGGCTAGAGTCGGCACATTAAGCACCAAGGACCTCTGGCATGAACAGATATGGCCGCCCACTGACTTGGAAGAAATGTGTTTAATTATTTTTTTCTCCAAATATGCCTCATCTACAGCAGGAGAAGTACAACGGCAGTGGGAATCAGTAAGTGATCCCTCTCTGCTCACTGTCGGCACACTTTGGGGACGAAGGCCAGTGTTTCGGTAGGTTCCCCTTCAGCTGGCCGGGTCAGAAAAATGAAATTAGTTCATCTGGAAATAACATGATCTTAAGTAGAGATGCATCGATCAGGCTAATCCGACTTGTCGGCTCTTGCTGGTGACTTTAACATATGCAAACTCGCTTGTCCGAAGCTTCTTTTAGTTTAACAGTTATTAGGGACAAACATGGACTACGCCCTAAATGAAAAGCATTCCCGTTTGGGGATTAAACTCTAATCTTTATTTAATTTTCCTTGACATTAAAATAAAGGGCATCAAAGAATTCCTCTTGTTTGAGCTTCCTGAAAAAAGAAGGATGTTGGATCCACACAAAGAAAGAAAGGAAGCTTTTTTTTTTTTTTCGTATTGAACCTGCTAACACCAGATTAGGATCTATAACCAACTACATGTGCTTTCTGTCATAGTTGGTGTATTTGAAATGTTTTATTGATGTTATTTTGGGTCTTAGAACTGTTGTCAGTGCTGCTGTTTATGAGAAAATGTATTTATTAAATGGTAAAATAATCTCTAGTGTTTCTCATGATGCTGCCATATGATTGCGCAGTTTGGAATTATGAAAATAAAATTGCTTGATGGAAATTTTTCAAGCAATTTTGAAAAAAGTTTTAGCGCTAGGGTGAGAAGGGTTTTTGGCTGAGACAAAATGAGTGCGTTTTGCAAAGCTGCAACGGAAACACTTTTTTGCATCGCTCGAGTCGTGATCAACAGCCGAGTGTTTACTACTGGCGGAGAAGAAGAAGAAGAAAGCGGCGGCGACAGGAAGTGGTATTAAGACGATGGTGTGGCTTATTTTTTAATGAGCAAACTTATTAACATGTGATTTTAATTGCATTTTTTATTAAATGGAAACACAGTGATTGTGAAATTGTTTTTTCCACAGTAGCTGAATATCAACAAAGTTTTGTGCACACTTGCAAAGAAAATGCGCAGACACATGTCGATAAGGACACAGTTCAGTTCAGTGTGTCAAAAACACAGTTGTGATTTCAGGCTTTAACTAGGCCAGGCTGTTAGATCAAATCCAACCTAAAACTGCTTTTGTCTGTTTCAGTTTAGCTCACTTGGAACGCCACATTGCTCCCACAGCTTTAGTTGTGCAGATAATGTTTAAATATTGCTGAGAAACAATGTGAATAAAAAAATAATAATGCTGAGTTCAGCACAAACGTTGCATGGCCTACATCGTTTACATCACATCCCTGCAGAGTTGGGATAAACCTGTGCTCATTCTGCTGCCTTATAAGTTAAAGAACATTTTTTGTGTTGCCAAAGTACACATGACTCATGTCTGTATATATGAACAAAAAAGCTGTAAAAAAAATGAATAAATGAAAGGACTTTTAATTTAATTTGCACTGATCATCCATGTAAACCAGTAGAAGTCTAAGAGTCACACATCAGAGCATTATGCCTCGTCTGGCTAATCGATTGACCTCGGCTCTGCCTCTGCAGCTACCACATGCAGTCGGTCACATTTCGTCTCCAAGGAAAGACCGAAGCTTGTCGCCCATCACTGCAATTGCCGCCGGGATGCAGAGTGGCAGAAATAATTCACACACACTCCTAACTGCAAGTGTAAACAGGCTCACTTTCACATGGAAAAGGATTAGACCAAAGCCTGAAGCACAAGAAGACTCTCCATGGAGGGGATTTTATTTTCCTGCCTCCACCGGCGGGCACAGGAGGCTACAGTGTTGATTAAAATTAGCATCTGGTATGTGACGGAACCAGAAACAGACGCTTCGGAGTGGCAGCGAAATGTACTGTGAGGATGAGGATACATGTATTCAAATTTTGCTTTCGTTTGCACTTTGTTGGCATGTTTATAACACGAAAATGAGTCAGTTGACTCATGACACAAAGTCAAAGGGACATAGGATGATGTCATTGTATGAGTTAGCTTGCTAAGTAGTCACATCCCTTAATTTGATCACATTTTATCACATTGTAATCACAAACCTCAATGTATTCCACTGGGATTTTCAATAATGGACCCAAACAGAATGATGTATAATGGTGAAGTAGAAGGAAAACTTTTTTTATTTGATAAATCTAAACCTTTATCAGATTAGACAGGGGGTCTGTAAACATAGTTTTTACTACTTCTGTCTGGGCTTTGACTGGGTCATTCTGACATGTTTATATGCTCTGATCTTACTGATACCATTTAGCTCTTTGCTAAATCTCTGGTGTTGTTGTTGGGCTTATAGTAATCCTGTCTCAGTAATCATTTAATCACTCCATAATTTCTGTTGTAATGATTAAATATTTTTTGAAGAGCAATTTTGTCTACAGAAACTTCATAGTCCATTTTATGTAGGTTTTCGGTTGTGTGTGTATTTTTTTTTAATTTAATTTCCTTCTTGTGTATTGTTGTTTGGTTGTCGGGTTTTCCATTGGATATTTAAATTAATTAAATTTAAGACAAAGTTTTAAAACAACAATATCATCGTTTATCTGGGATGATTTCTTTTGTCCGTAAAAATTAGTGATTGCGACAGGCCTGGCTGATAGGTGAACTTCCTCACTTGTGGTCAGTGACAGGTGAATGAGAATATCAATGAACCACTTCACATCGCATGATTGCATGTTGGGCAAAATATTCCACTCTATTTTGGTCTGATCTGACCCGAGTATCTTCTTCAGGTGGGCTAAATTTAATTTCGGGTTACCAAATCAAATACATATAACACTTAGGAGATTTTTTTAAGATTGGTTGGAAAACGGGGCAAAAAAAAAAAAAACTCTTTCCGCTTACTTGCTTAAGTTCATTTTGGTATGTATACCACATAAAATTGCAACAAAATACATTGAAATTTGTATTTTTAACAAAAATAAACAAAAATTGAAAGAACAAATAATGAAGTATGGTTAATACCTGCAAATAAGGAGCAGCTTAGATGAGTTAATACATCGAAACCTACTGACAATGAAGCCAGTTTTTAGGAAGACTAGACCATAAACATCGTCGTCATCAGCAAATATTCATCCCATCTTCTCCAGTCTTTTTCAATTAAAACTAGAGGGAGCAGCATTTTTATTCTATATTATTTACATTCTGGATCACGTATTGAAACTTTTTTTTTTTTTTTACTATTATCTGTCAAGTCTGAATTGAAACAGTTTGCAGAAAATGTTTGAATACTGAAAAGCCATTAGAAATCGACTTAATGCATCTACATGGAAACAGGCAACAAGGAAACCGTCGTATTCGTCCTGCGATGTTGTGAATCTAAATCAGCATAAAGCACCGGTGGTGCTTAGAGGAGTGGATCTTTTTGCAGCTCTGACGGAAAAGGTCATTGGAGAGAAAGTCGTGCAGACGAAATCGCAAATTGTCATACAAAATGCAAAACATGGCAACTGCAGCATCCTGCAAATGAATGGCTGCCATTTGATTGTGCTGAGCAGTAAAGGCCAGGGAGATGAAGATGCAGAATGCAGTTTGCACAACATGGAGGAACCACAGTGTTTATGGAACAACGTTTCGAAAGAGCGATAAAATTATAGTTAAAATAAATCACACAAGAATCTGAACCATCACTGAAGAGAAGGTCTGCTTGATGTAATAAGACTAATTACATTTTTACTGGAGAAAAAACACCCCAAAAAGAACTATGGAAGCCCATTTGCATAATGAAAGTAAAAATAAAAAATCAACATCAAGTCATAATTTTGAGATACAAAGTTAGAATTTTGACTTTCGAAGTCATAACTATAAAATAGTTGAGCAAGCCTCCCTAGAGAGACAGCGTGACTTCCTATCTTAAAATCATGACTTACATTCTTGTAATTGACTTTAAAACTTAAATTAATGACTTTTATTCTCATAACTATGACTTTATAACTTGAAATTATGACTTTGATTCTCAGAATTATGACTTTAAAGCTTATAGTTATGACTTACTGTTGAGCTCTTATTTTTCTTCCTTCGTGGCGGAAATGGGCTTCCATAAAGAATTGTCTCACTTAAAAAAAATAGCCTTTTTTCACTCCACATATGAGCTACTTATTGCAATATCATGCAAACAAATCGTTCCACGTTCCAGTCAGGAGGGTGAATAACGCGTAAGTTTTTGGTCTCTACAGAGTCGAAGCTCATCTTCCGTTTGGGCTCTGAGGAAAGGAGCAGATCTGGCTGACTGAGCTCCTCAGCTCTCTCTTAGGCGGGAGACTCAAAGCTGAGCTGGATGGTTAATGTCACAGATGAATCACCATGTTTCAAGCTTTGGTCCACCTCGTCTTTTAGCCATCCAGGCCTATGACACAACAAAGTCAGCCCTGGCATGAGTGACGAATGTCGTTGACCCTTGACCGGGCGACGGCTCCGTCATAAGCCAGAGGAGGAGAGAATGTGATACAGTGCTGACACTTGCTATTTGGCTCCACTTTTTGTTTCCCTCTGTGTTGTCTGTTCAATTACACTATAGTCCAATTATTCCAGGATCCTGGTCACGGTCGGTAATTTCCCTTTTCCATCAGAAATCTTAATCTAAAAGCAGAACCAGGCCACCTCAGTGCAAGTAAGGCAATGGAAAGCATGGCGTAAAAATGAAGAGAGGCGTAATGCAATGTTCAGTCTTAGAAATTTAATTCTTAGATTCTGTCATGCATCAGGGAATATTTCACAAAGAGTTGCATAAGTAAGTATTAAACAAGCTTTAGTTTTGTTTTTCTCTGCAGATATATTTCAGTTGGCATGAAATTCACACCAGAGACGTCAGTAACAACCGAAGCAAGCCACAAATTAGTCCACAAACTGAGTGTAAAGCAGTGGGGTGCGTCATAGTGTTGCAAAATCATAATAATAGTAATAGCTGCATACCTAACCTTCTGAATGTTTCAGTAAAGACCGCTGGAGTCCAGAAGTGCAAGGCACATAATTTGACCAAAGACAAGCCACAGCCAGGCATCCCTACGTAAGATTCCTGACAAAAGAATAATCAAAAGAGTTGACCAAGAGCCAAGGAACACTCACAGAGAGATTCTAAAAAATCCTGGAAGTAGAAAGTACAGTTCTCCCATGAAAACAATGAGAAATGTTCTCGGCATACGTTCACCGCACAAGACTCCATTGCTGAAGAAAAGGACACTGTAAGCTTGTTTAAAGTGTGTACCATTGAAAAATGGTTCATCATCCAGAGAATGATGAACGCCATGCTGCACATGGTTGTAGCAGAGAAATGTATCTCTTAAGATGAAACGTGTGGATTTCCGAGCAGGACAACAGTCCCAGAAACACAACCAAGGAAACTCTTCACTGGTTTCAGAGAACAAAAGTAAAACTACGCTAGAAACCTACGGAAAGAGCCGAAGATCAGAGTGCATTTATCAAATAGCAATTTTGAAAATCCTAACTGACCCGAAACAGGAAACATTCAGCGTGATGTCTCTTTTAACACAAAGTATGTAAATATCAGAACTATTTATTTTTCCAGAGAAGTATCAGAGATTCATCTGACAGCTCATTTTTACTTTTGGTTGATCTTAAGCCCTGTCCTGACGGCTGTGATATTGAAACACCTTGCTTGAATGGTGTGGAGCCACGTGAAGGACATCACAGCCCCCTGCAGTTTGCTTACCGGATGTGAGCGGATGTGTGCGGACATATTTTCTACAGCAGTTCAAGATGTTGTAGGAGATATCGGTCAGAAAAGGTCAACTGTGCTCACCTTCCCTCCATGTGGGATTTGTACACGTCCAGGATCAAGAAAAATGCGGCTAACACCTCGGCAGGCCCCAGAGATCCAGGGCACAGTCTGTTCAAACGTTTACCTCCAGGGAGACACTGCAGAGTGTTTCTGCCCTCAGGCGTTCTCTCTGATAATCGCACAGATAGCAGTCATAGTTCTCCATTTCCATGCGGTTTTCCTCCAACTTCACCAATAAAGCTAACCTGGTTTAGCTATGTGGTACCTTTGAGAGAACACTGACATAAACTAGGATCAGAATATCACTTTTGTAACAAGGTGAGCAATTATACTCACGTCATCTTTCAATGGTTTCAATGGAGTTACTTCCACTTTTTTGTTTTGTTTCATTGTTTGCTTGACTTAACGATGTCAAGAACTGCATAATCCTGCAGTTCCAAACCCACTTAGTGAACTAGCCTGCAGCTGAGTTAGCAGTGCTGAGTCACTTTAGCTCAGAATGCTGATGAGCTGTGAAGTGCTGACTAGAACAACTATGGCTCATGTGAACGCCAACAGTTTTAATTTTAACTAGCCAGTGGTGCTGCTGACAAGATGAAGGCTCTCGTGAGACAAGAGGTCTCAAGAAAAGGAAACGGGTCCTGGTGCATGTTCCAATTCGATACAATTATCGGTAGTCAGGTAAGCAGGGCTCCTTCTGCAAAATGTTCTTTACATTATCCAGAGCTCTTAAGCCATTTGGGAACTATAGATCTTCAGATACTTCTGCAGGCTTTAAATAGAAAACCTGCAACAATCAATGTAAAAGGATGGATGGATAAAACTTTGGCTGATCACAGTTTACTGAGCCACAAGCTGGTTAAGAGCACCCTCTAGTGGCATAGAGGTGACCTGTTTCATCTTGACTGAAATTCCAGATCATTTTTTAACCAAATCCTGAAAGGATAAGTACCACACAAATGTTTGGATTATTTTTTTGTAAAAGACATTAAATGCATCTTATGCCATCTTTTTTATGTCGTACAATTAAGAGACTAATAAACAGGTCCATCAGTCAGTTGGCCCGGTCTCCAAGTAGTTCAAACTAGCTAAACTAAGAAAACCCAAACCTATTTACTTCCCCTGGAAGGTTTCACATATTAATCAGCTGTGGAGAAAGATGCAGTTTTTGAGAAAAACCCTTTGTTTTTAAAGAATTACCTTAAAATGAAGATTAAACCATGTAACATCTGGAGCTGTGGGAAAGAATCAACGTTTTCATCAAAAAGAAAAGTTCATCTTCTGAGGTTTGTACTGATGTTTAGTGAAATAACTAGTATTTTAATCTTCAAAGCTCAGAATGCGCAGAATTAGCATCAATTTCTTAACTAAGCTTTTTACTCTGCGCGCTGTCTGGCAGGGCCTCTCTGCCCCTGTGTGTGTTTTTACCAGTTCTTTTTATGTATGTGTTTTGAGAACTGAAATAACTTACATTACCCACCTATACTTTTTTTCTTAGTTGTGAATGCCGTTGAGTATGAGCTACAAGTTTTTCTCAACATGTTGAAGCTCAACAAAGAGTCATTTTAGTTTGTCCAAAGACTAGGACACACACACACACACACACACATTATGTTTTGGCTTCTAAATCACAGAAATAATTGAAGAAATCCGTGGTTTAAACTGTGGCTTTCAAATTTATTTCACAGTAAATCAACTGTTTCAGCATCAGACATGATGACGACAAACAAAAGCGACAACTATACAAAGTAGAGAACTAAATGTTGCAGTAAGTCGTGTGTCTGCATGTCAGGTGTCCATTATTAGCACAGGCCATGCTGGGTTACCCTTATTCTTATTAACAAAGAGCAAACGTTCCCACTGGCTCACAGCTCTTCCACCTGTGTTGCTTAATGGCGTTGTGCTCTCCTGGTGAAGCCACAGCAGGCCAGGCCTTATGCAACGCAGCAGAAGGGATGCGGTTGGGCTTTAGGAGGTGATGGACACCATGTTGTTGGGACTCAGGATCTCAATCCAGTATCCGTCGGGGTCCTGGACGAAGGCCAAGCCTTTCATTTTACCTGAGGGAGAAACATGGGGGAGTCGACTTCAAAAAATCTGCACCTCATAAAAAATGAATGGAAGCTTTAAATCTTTAAAGTAGGTCCATGAAGACTGCACAGATTCTTTTTTCTCCCAACCCATCTTACCATCATCTGGCTTCTTGACAAATGTTACTCCTTGCTCCTCAAACATCTTACAAGCTGCATAAACGTCAGGAACTGCGATACCAAGGTGACCTATAAGCAATTCAAAGAGAGACCATTCACTTCTAATGCACAGGGAAGTTAGAAATGTACGAAAATCTTATCTAACAACTAATAGAAAGATAGCTGCCTTAATAAAAGTGAACTGACAGGAGTCAGTATTTAATACTACGCTTATTGTAAAAACAGGAAACAAATTTACCAAATCCACGTGGGTCAGAGTTCCCATTGTGATAAGACTGGCTGTCATCAGACTCCGAACCCCAGTTACTGACAGGCACAAGAGACAAGAAGACAAGTCCATGAGGGAAGACAAGAGACAGAGAGAATACACTGCTACCAAGTATCAATGCTCTAGTTTCTAGTACAAATATATTGGTACATATGAAATAAGAATAATTTAACTTATAACTTACGTTTCAACAAGATAACATGGGAAAAATGTTTTGCTATAAATTGAATGAATTTATAGCAATTAAATGAATTTATCTGCCAATGGAACTAGGACTTTGTTTTAAAACAAGCTGCTATATCTTGCTGAAAAGCTACTTATAAATTAGTTTTGTCTTATTTCAAATGGACTAAGATGTTTGCACTAGAAAGTAGACCAAAAATACTTGGTAAGACTTTGTAAGTGCGGAATTGGGAAGTGGAATAAAAATACCTGTTTTTTTTTTTTTTTTTGACAAACTGGCAATATGCAAATTTACAGTCATGATGAGAAACCGACGTAATGTACCTCACAAAAGTCTGAAAAATTAGTCAATTCCCTTTTGTGGTGCCATGAGAGAGAGCTGGCTGACAGACCAAGGTCATTATAGTTAACTAAAACTAACGAAAACTGAAATTGAGAAAACATTTTTTGTTAACTGTAATAAATAGAAACAGTAATTAATGAGGAAAAACGTATGATTAACTGCAACTATCTTGCACATTTATAAAAACTAACTAAAACATATTCAAATTATAGATCTAATATTCTGAGTTTCTGTGTTTAGCTGTCGGCAATTTACGGCACTCCATTTACAAAATGGCGACAGCAACAGTCAGGAGAAAACACCAGAGTCAGTAGGTTGGTCAAAAATGATGTTTTCTGTTGAGTATTCATTACCCAATCAAATATACATAATCACAATATTTTTGAATTCTGCACCTAAAAATTGGCTGAAGTATGAAAAAAAAAAAAAAAAAAAAAAACTAAAACTACTGAATTAGACAAACAAAACGTTACACTGAAATTAAATTAAACCATAATGGAAAAACCCAAAACCACTATAAACCCGGTCTGCATGTGTGCGGTTAAGAATAGTCGCCTCATTGGTGCCAACTTAATAACACAGTATAATAAGAGCCACATAGCTAACATCAACACTGTTAGCAGCCAGTGTTGATGGCTGCTAACAGGCATCACCTGCACAGCGTCTTTCCTTACTGTGTCAGCTCGATGGTGGCTCTCCTTGAAAAAGTCCAGGCTGTCCTTTCCTTCACGTCGGCAGGAATCTCCTTCTTGTCCTCGTAGCCCAGGAAGAAGAGCGTGAAACGCATGGAGGGAAAGTCAAACTTCTGCAGTAGCCTGCAACACATGGCACACCAGAGGGAAACGTTTCACAGAGCTTCACGTCTGGTAGTCACAGTTCATGAACCAAAAACTGTGCAAAAAAACAAAAAACAAAACAACTAAGCTTTTAGCAAAGTTCAGTGAGGATCATCTGTTCTCTCTTTGCAAGATTGGTTTTTTTATTTTTTTTATTTCTTCTCTGTAACGTTCAAATTCAGCAGCTTACAAACCCAAACTCACGTCATGCCGAGGATCCTGGTGTAGAAATGCAGGGATTTAGCTGGATCCTTCACCCTCAACATAGTTTGCTGCATCATAAAATCCTGAACGCAGACACAAAACAACACAACTTTACAAACAGAAATACACTGCAACAACCACAAACGGCAATAAAATGCACCGTTTGTGCTTTTAAAGTTTAATGTTGCGAGACAAATGCCCTGCACTATTTGGCTGCCATTCAGTTTTTGAATTTATTTCCTTTTTTTAATGTCTGCTATAATCACTTTTAATGAAAACGAGAGATGTGAATCTTTCGGTGTCAAGTGATTCGATTCAAAAACAATTTTTCATTCAAACGGTCTAGAGATTCTGCTTAAATTATGTGACTGACAAAAGGAAAAGACAATGTAAACAAATAAAACATTTATTTAAAACAATTATCTAAGGCTCCATGCTGTATCAAAGTCCATCAGTTTTATATTAATAGAGTTTGTGCGTAAAATTCTGCAGCTTAAATTACTTGGATTAGGCGAGTTTAGCTGCCTGACTTTGTCTTAAATAAAATAATAAAATCGAATTTTTGAGCATCTTGAATCAATTCTGAATTCCCAGGACTGGGAATTGTGATTCTTTATAGAATAGATTTTTTTTCTGCACCTCTAATAAAGATATCAAAAAAAATATTACACTATTAAACAGCTTTTAAGATCCGGAGACAATATAAGTTTATATGTTGATTTTTCAGGCACCGACTGCCTTCAGCGTAACAATTTGTGTCCAAGTTCTGGTTTGGATGGCGGTAAGTGGTCAGGTGACTACAACCACTCTCTGGCCATCAACAGATAAAGCCACACTTTATAATTGGGTTGCAGTCACTTCCATGCAGCTGCTCCAATTGGAAAGCATAACAAGTTCCCCGTGTTTTGATCTGCTTGTGTCGCAGATCAAAATCCTCTGGATAGATGAGCACGCTTCACACACACACGAGCCAAACCTAAAGCCAGACCTGGTCATAAATGTACCTAAGCTAATAAAATTAAATATATATATATATATAGCTGCCTTCTTCTTTTGACCCTGAAAACGTCTGGGTTTTACAGACGGGTGTTATCTCTGCAGCTAGCCACGTTCTCCTCTTTCCGGCTCCCTTCCTTCTCTGCTGTTCATGGTGGAAAAATACTCAGTGACGCTACGGCTAACTGTACAATGCTTTGCCGGCCGTAGGACTTCTCTACGTTTTCTCATGTTACAAATAAAAACCTTTATTTGTTTAATTCATCATTTTCAGTGATAGACCAAACACAAAAGTCAAAGGATTTTCCTTTTTCCCCTTTGCAAGTGTGACGTTAATTTGTTTTCAGCCTCTCGGTTATAAAGCAGTATTCCAGTGTTTGAAAATCTCACTTGTTTGAATGGTCCAGTCAAAGTACAGACCTAAATTCAATTAGGGATGGTTGGCAAGACTTTAGGAATGTCATTCACAGGTTATATCAATGAAATAATAAAAGCTACATGAACAAAGTTGGTGGAGATGCATCCCAAAATACATACCCGTCAAAATTATTTCAAAATGTTGCACATTTCTTCATAATTATGTACCACTATGTGTGGACCAATCATATAAAATGCCAACAAAATAAACTCACGTTTATTTTGGCCGCAATGCGACAAAATGAAATACTTTTAAAAGGTAAAGTAACTATTTACAGCTGCATTTTATTCAGACAGCTCAAGGTCTATAATAGAATGATCCACGCTAAAGGGAAAGATTCATTTTGAAAATAAGTGACACCTCAAAATTGTACAATCGCTAGTGTTTCTACTCATTGGTTTTGAAGACATTTTAAATATGCAATACTACTTCCGAGGATTTGAAGTGGAAGGGTAAATGAACTGCAGCCTCCATGCCAGTGATTCAGCGTGTACAGACTTGTTCTTGTGCAGACTCAAGTCCACTCTCGTCTATTTCATGCCTACTCTCTCCAGCAGGACACTTTATGCTTACTAGAGCCGTACATTTCGTCGTTGCGCTGGTCTCGTGCTTCATTTCTCCCCTGACGCGCACGCGCTCACAGATGTCTAGTCTTCCAAAAAGTTGCAGTTTTGCCATCCGAAAGTTCAGCTACAAGTTAGCCTACAGCAGCCTCTGCTAAGAACTTTAACAGTTAGAAATGTGATGATTTACAGCAGATATTGGAAGCTTTGCCAAACATGTTCAAATAAACCAAATTCAATTTTATCTTCGAGAATTACCCGCCTTATTAAGTCATAAAGAAAATCAGTCCGATAATGGAAGCAGCGCGAACATCAGATTAATCTGCCAGGAAGTGTTCGGCCTGCTGGGTTTGGCCGTCAGTCAGTAAAGGACTGTTTCTGGCTTATTCTAATGCACACCGGGCCAGCCGGCTGCTTACCTTAGTTAAAGGGTCTCCATCTTTACAAGCTGCGGCCGCTGCCTCGTCTGACAAGCCGGTGTCGCCCATTTTTACAACCAAGACCTCAGTGCAGCCTTATGGGACTGACAGCGAAAGGAGATCTATCCAACTGGGAGTTTGCCCGAGAATAACTTCCGGTATAGGCTTTTTAAAATAAAAGACGCAATAACCATGCTAATTTTTAAATGCCGAATTACACTTTTCTTCTAAAATATTATATGTATACATAACTGAATTTGAAAAATTCAGTTATGTAAAATAAATGGAAAAATTCTATAAAAAACACCGACATTAATATTAACGACGTAAAGACATTGATTGATAAATACAGCATTCTTAATCAGGGTGGAGTATTTTCTATGTATAGCCAGACTATTTGTTTTCACATTGTCTAAAACTGAAGGTAGGATAATGCAAACAAAGCATTCAACCTGCACCTTTACATATCCAATAAGTCATAGAGAAGTTACTTTAAGTGCACACCTGGTAACTTTGTTTGTGTGCAGCCCTGGTTAAGAAGCCTACAGCATTATCCACATCAAAAACCGTCACTGCCAGTCAATGCATACCACAAATATTGTACATTTATTTAATTGTTGTATTTTTCAAGATTCCAGACTCTTCTGTTTCCCAACTTAATGTCATGTTGTACAAGTGTATAATTTCAAAACCTTAGATTGTTATAATCGGTGATTCAATTTGTTTTGGTTTTCTAATACAACCATAGGTCCCATTAAGATGAACCCCCACCCATAAACGTCACAGGCCAGTTTGCAGTGGAAATTAGTTTATTATACAGACTGCAAAGATATTTTGTGGGATAAAAGTGGTAGGCAGCGACATCATTGACTTTACACCATATCGCTATTTCACCATAGTTACACATTCTGTAGGCTTCAGAAGATCACAATGAGCCAACACGATGGAACTGGACAAACAGCAAAGCTGACACGCCTGTGAGAATTACACACCCACTGCAAGTCTTAATACCCACCAAGTTCCTGAGACAGTTCATCTGTGAGTGAGAGTTGGCGGGCTTTTCCTCTGATAGCAGTAGAGAGTAAAATTTCATCGCTACTTTCCATTTTTAGTGTTTTCCAGATTTCGAAAACCCCAAACCAAATAGAGAAGTTATGACCAAAACTATGACATTGATTACAGTTTTATTCTAGAAAATACCTCAGAGAGAGCAACCATTCTGCCTGTTAGAAAGCCTGGGCCGTGACCAGGACTGCCTTTGCTTTAAAGGATTATAACCAAATTCTAAGAGTAAACAATTCCTGGACCCCTAATTTCCCTTCGATCATCTCGCAACATGTAGAAAAAAATAAAATAAACATACATATTTTAAATTTGAAACCCATAAGTCAGCCTCCTCACTTAGGTTAGGCATGTTAGAGAACGTGGGGCAGCCCTTTTTCTAGCAGGAAGCCATTTTGAAGAAGCAGATGTTTAGTAGCTGCGGCCGAACAACGTGTAGAACTGTGCAGGCTCCTTGCCGCTGACGCACATCTGACCTGGCTGAAGGGTTTTAATGGGAGAGAAAGGGATGCACAGGCTTTTAGCTCCCATTGACGGAGCTCCGGGCTCCAGGTCCTGGTCCCTGTTGAAAAAATAAATCATAATAATCAGTAAATGATCCAGCAGAAATCGACTAAGTTCTTGTTGTAAACACAGAATGTTTTAAATATGTCGGCCGTACTTGGCAGTGATCTTCTTGATCCAGTCCTCACACTCAATTCCTCCACAGAAAGGAATCTGAACAATCTATGGGAAAAAACAGATACAACCCTGATTGTTTGCTCTGATGTGGGATATACACTATAAACTGGACGGGTCCAAGGACAAAGCACTAAAAAAAAAAAAAACATCACACAAAAAATAAGACAGCCTTTATTTCAATTACACAGATTAATGAGTGGCTGAGACATTAGGAATGAAAAACATTCATCACATTAAAACAATCAAAACAAATCATCTTAAGGTAAATGACCTTCTGCTCAAATTAAATGCTTAAACACAATACACTGTTGTGGAAATTTCTGTTATCAAAGAATGAGAGTCTATTCCAATAATAATTAATCTTGGAGGTTACAAAAATTTCTAAATCTAAAAAAATGTCCTCGCTAAATTTTCTGCCATTTAGCACTAGCAAATAGAAATAATGTTCATTATCTTAACTGATCTAGAAAACAAGAATAGTTTAGTCTGATTTAACGCCACACAGTAAGAAAATAGATATTTTTATTAGGTGTATGAAAATATCTGGTTTCAACTGTAAATAACGTTTTCCAAATCAAGGCATTTAATCTAGCATTAGATAGCACTTTATTACAAAACTGCAGAGTTTGAATATCAAGAGGTTTACACAGAAATCCACCACTTTCCAAAGCTTTGAAACACCTAATGGAAATTCAAGCATTTTCAAGGGATTTTAAAATGCTTGAGTTTGTAACCTAAAAAAGTAAAGCTAGGGTGGGAAGGAAAGAAAAAAAAAAGAAGTGGATAAATGGAAAGGCAGACAGTTAATGGAAAGACAAATGGAAGGATGAATCCATTCATTAGATGGATCCCATCTAATGAATGGATTAGATGGATAGACAGGAAGTAATACAGTGGGGGGAAAAGTATTTAGTCAGTCACCAATTGTGCAAGTTCTCCCACTTAAAAAGATGAGAGGCCTGTAATTGACATCATAGGTAGACCTCAACTATGAGAGACAAAATGAGAAAGAAAAATTCAGAAAATCACATTGTCTGATTTTTAAAGAATTTCTTTAAAAACAAGGGTGGAAAATAAGTATTTGGTCACCGACAAACAAGCAAGATTTCTGGCTGTCACAGACCTGTAACTTCTTCCTTTAGAGGCTCCTCTGTCCTCCACTCATTACCTGTAT
>CAEGAE010006189.1:0-19559 GCA_903067095.1 Girardinus metallicus | reverse complement strand
AGAACTTGCACAATTGGTGACTAAATACTTTTTTTCCCACTGTGTGTGTGTGTGTGTATATATATATATATATATATATATATATATATATATATATATATATACAGTTTTGAAATGATAGTCTTATTCATCAATGTACCAAAGCTCTCAAAAACAACCTGGGTTTATATAAAAAATATCAATCCCCATCTTCTTGAACGATCAATTAACTGAAACATTTTTTTCTGTTCGGTTTCATCATAGACATGATTCCTGCCAGACCTGCAGAATCAATAAATCACATAAGTAGAAATTCTGACAACAGGAAGTATACAAAAAAAAACACTCAGACAGTGACACATCTAAAGAAATGAATAGATGAGAAACAAAAACAGCTATCAGTCTGGAAAGGGTTACGGAGCCCTTTCAAAGGTTTTAGGATTCCAGAGAACTACAGTGGGAGCCGTTATGCACACATGGAGAACATATGGAACAATACAAACATTTCCTAGAAGTGGCTGACTTACTGAAACTAGTCCAAGAGCTCCTCATCGCCTCCTTCAGGAGAATGACTGCAGGCTACAACACCTCAGTTAAGGTCAGAGTTCATGGATTAACAAGAAGGAACAGAGACTGGGCAAAAATGGCCTTCATGAGAGAGTTCCAGTATCAGAACCACTGCTGACCCACAAGAACACAAAGACATGTAACATCTGAATGACTCATAAGACTTCAAAAATGTTTGGAAAATATGCTGTGGACACAAGAACATTATACCTGCTGTTAAACATGGTGGTGGCAGTGTGATGGTCTGGGACTGCTTTGCTGCTGCAGGTTCTTGCCGACTTGCTGTAATTGATTGGAAACATGAATTCTACTCATTAGCAGATCCAGAAGGAGAACGTGTGAGACTCGTTTTGTTCTGCAGCCAGGCGACGATGGAAAACCAACCAGTTTGTCCAGATCAGAATTGAAATCTTAACTGAAATATTTTTGTAGGAAAGGAATAAATCATTGTAGATCTAAAACTTCATGCCAGTTTTTGAATAATTTGTTTGAGCTGAAAAAGATTGTATCTATTCCCAGAAATAACATGATTTAGGTCGCTCTTTGTTAGAAAACACTTGCTGTTTATAGCCAAGTTTTAATAATGTAACTGAAAGCAGATTTAGGTGCATCAAAGTCTGGGTTAGTGCATCAGTGAATGGATAGATGTGGTCTGGTTTAAAAGGAAAGCAGAAAGCTTAATTATTAAACGATGAATGCTTTGTGATTATCTAGAGAAGATTTTAATTTGTGGGAGTTTTATCCTGATTGAAAACTACAGTCTCCATCTGCTTCAACCACCAACCAACAAATTTGTGGGACAAATTTGTTTGATACTGGCGACGCAAACGGCCCACAGGCCGCACTTTGGACACTGTGGGCCAGGCCTAAATTTAACAGAGAGCCTGGTTTCCAGAAGCTGTCCATCATATCTGACAGCCTGAGCTGTTTGGTAGAGACTGTCCCACAGACCTGCAGACAGCTGCTTTACTGTTTTACTGGTTCTGGACTCAGTGGGGCTCAACACAAACTCACACTTTCAGATTTTCAACAGATTTCTACCACTTTGCAGGTTTGCTGTTCCCTGAGTTGTTTTGTCTCATAATGTGAAAAATGTAAAATTCTGACAGTGTGAAATCAGTGAGACATGAACCGTTTTGCATAGAAGCATATAATCAAGGATGGAGTCCATTGCCCCCCCACCCCTCCCATAACCTCCAGCTCAGCTAGGAGGAGCTCCTCCTCCACACCCACACCAATAGGATTCCAGTTTCCTCCTCCGGCCCCTCCCTCTGGTTCTGTTTAAGTGCCCTCCTCAGTGGTCCTTGGCTCCTGAAGTGTCTCAGACCTTCAGCTCAGGACTGCTGTCAGGAGGAAGCATGTTGCTGCAGAAACTGGTACGGTAAGACATGCTGCTGCTTCGCTCTGCGTGCCTCTGCCTGGGTTTGGCATATTTCCTCTGCTTTCTCATTTCCAGCTGCAGAACCATTCTGGATGTGTGTGTGTCAGTTGCAAGCCTCTGGCATGTGGGTGGTCCCTACTGCCCGGGTGTGTGTGGGATGTGAAGGGGTGCAGGAGCAGCCTCCTGCAGTGCGAGCAGTTTTTGCCTTGCAGTTAGAAGTTAAACAGCTGTAGTGTGAGAGTGTGTTGTAATGCCAGGTTGGTTGCTGTCCCCTCAGTGTGTGTGGATGCTGTCGGTGCTGTGCAGCTCGGACCTGTGTTGGGGCTTTGTCTTCGGCCGGCCCAAGCGCTCAGGAGAGGACGGGACTGCGACCAGGACGGAGTGTGAGTACACCGTGACTTTGGCCTTGAGCTCCGTATGTGTGTGTGTGTGTAGGATGGAGCCTCCTCTGGGATTGTGTCATTGAAAAGTTTCCTTCCTGATCCCTGTTAATGAGCCGCATGTGGCTGTGGGCCCCATCATTACAATGAAGGAAAGGAGGACATCAGCATGAGATGACAACACAGGGACAGTTTTCAATCAGAGCTGTTAATAAAACAGCCTTAGCTCTTAGAAAGCCCTAATTGAACGGATCTTCTGTATATTTTCATTTACAGCTGTGAAAAAGTATCCACCCCCTTAAAGATTTGATTGTTTCAGATCCAGAGTCGCATTTACAAGGGTGTGGGCTCCGGGGCTGTCGCCAGGTTTTATGGCCTTTCATGACAGACAAACTCTTCTACTAATGCTATAAAACATTATCAAGTATACATGTATTGCTCCAATAGCTTCATGTTGTTCCCCTAAAAATGCAGAAAACTTCCTAATTTCCAATTCTTGAATATTATTTATATTCATCAAAACCCCAAGATTTTTAAACAATTCATCTATTATGGGCCTATGACTTTTATATAAAGTACAAAGCAAAGCACACATTCAAAGTGTTTGGCACCCTGGGCAACTGCCCTTGTATGGACTTTCTAAAAAAAGAAAAAAAAAGGTCTGGCCCAGTTCAAATCATTTAGAGATGTTAATACCAGACAAACATAACCAGAGAGAACACCAAATGCAGTTTTTGAATGGCGATTTTATTAAAGGAAAAGAGTAAAGCATGAAGGTAGATGGTGGAACAGATTTACTCTCCAGATTAATGAAAACATACATTTTGATATTTCTCCATTCATGACTTTAAACTTCTGCACAGTAGGGTTGTGCTGCAGAACAGTTAGCCAAAGAACCCAGGAAAAAGAACCCAGAAGAACAGCATGGTGGGTCTGGTTGCTGAGCAGTGTCAGTCCAGATTTGCTCCATTAAAGATGGAAACGGACATATTGGTAGTTCTGTCTGCAGCTATGATCACACAAATATCCCACGTTTTCACAGCGGTCTGAACGGCCAAATTTAAAAAAAAAAAAAAAAAAAAAAGTCTGATTTGTGCCTCTTCCGTATGCGGTACCTAATCAGATGTATACCTGACATGAGACATGCGTCATAATTCTGCACCAGCAGAAGTCAGACGTGGTAAATCTGGATACAAACAATGGCTGAAATTATAATTATGAAATTATGAAAGAAGTGTGTGACACTGAAACACATCACAGTCCCACCACTCTTGGCTCTGACTACACATCCAAACAGACTCCTCTACAGAGGCTTCAGGTAACGCTCCACTAAAGGCCGTTGTATTAGTTGTGCTTTCTTATTACTATTTATTCGTAAGAATGATGACTTACTTAGAAAAATAATCAAATTTTAGCAAAAAATCAGGATTGCGCATCAAGACCTGCTGCCTATGATCATTATAGTTTCCTTGACTGATGGTCAACACTGGTGACGCTTTCATTGCACGTATGGTGCCATTTACTTACAGCAGGGGGCGCTATTACGTCCTATAAATACCAGGGTATGACTAACCTTTTTGTCGTACCTTTTAGTGTACGACTAAAAAATAAAAAATGTGTTCTTTAGATTAGCTAGGCTGGCTGCTGAAAGCATTTAAATACATTTCTGAAAATAAATAAATAAATAAATATGTTCCTGTATTTATGATGAGCTCTAAGATGTAAGAATTATCAGTTTGTATGTTGAATGTAGGCGGTTTTCAAGTCCCTGAAAATTAAAAATAGGCTAATACCATACCAGGACAAAAAAATTAATTAATTAATTAATTAATTAAAAATAAATCTAACCATATATCTGCTGGTTTCAACTTGGACTGAAGGCGTGAGATGTAAAGCTGTCACTAACCAGGCAGAGAGGCTCCCTGCTGTGTCTAAACTTGGTGGCAATAGGCTAAAACTAACATGGTTTTCTATGTAGCTATAAAAACATAAAAATGTCAGTCCGTAATCCTTCGTGTGTGAGGGAAAAATGTTCATGAAACCCGAGGTGGAGGATTATTCCTACTTTGGCTTGATCGTGTCAGAAGTGATAGAAATCAAGTTTGTGGTTTGAAAGCATAAACTGAGAATAGCACAGAGGCCGGGCAGGTGGTGCTCGGCCTGCTGGGAAATGATGTTCGACCAGCTATTGAACACGTAAAGCGCTGAGCAGCAGAAAACCCACATGAACCAAAAACAAGAAGATTCCCTGCAGATTTGTGCAGCTTCTTTCGACTGGATTCAAACAAAACATGAACATGTTTCAGACAGAGAACTTATGTTTTCTTTGTATTATTTTATGTTAAAGTGAGGTAGAAGGACGTTCTGTAACGTTATCTACACACTGTGCTGCTTTATGCTTAATTTGATGAATTCATATAAGTAATGTTGGAGCTGACTGTAATCTTAAAACGTCACAGCTGCCGCTTTCTGAAACAAACTTTTTGGAGTTTGAATGATGGATCAACAGAAAGTATGAATTTAAACATTTTACATATTTTTTTTTTTTTTTTATAAATATTAATATTTATTCTTCTGAAATGTTCTGTTTAAGTCAAGTTTTGTACAGCACATTTCAGAAACAAGGCAGTTCAAAGTGCTCTATATACAACTGTAACCAATTAAGAAACAAGCAATAAACATTACATTTTGTCAAATGCCTTCATGACAATCATCAAGCAAGTATTCACCAAATATATCAGTCCATACAGTTATTATGAATAGCAGCTCTAAACAGGTGGGTTTTTAGCCTTGATTTAAAAAGTAACTTAGTGTTTCAGCACTAAGTTTCTGAGCTGAAACAGAAGCATAAAAACTGCACAATGTTTCTGCTTCTGGTTCTGGAGATGCGGAGGAAGGTTGATCAACAGCAGACCTTTAATGTATTGTGGTGTAAAGCCGTTCTGTGGTTTATAATCTTCTCTATTCTCTCAATGGAAGGACTTTAGAACTGGTTTTAGTGAAAACGTGAACAGTTCTCACTCTCAGATACATTTTTACTTGAGACACACACAAACATCAGTTACCACGACAACCCTGGCTGTTTTCATTAGATGGATCCTGAAAACGCAAGCAACATGCGGTCGGACGGGACCTGCAGCTTCGCACAAATTTCTCCCACACAGTTGGCTGACTTCAGGACAAGAAGAGTGTGCCAGTGCAAACGAAGCGAGGGAGTGGAGCATGGCGGGGAGTTTACAACAGATCTCTGTGAGCCGGGGGAAGCTGTGATTGGTCGACTCATGTTCTCTCACAGAGACAGAGTGTATGATGCTGATCGGCCTACAGTCAGCATAAGGAGAGCATTGGAGTTCATTCTCCACCCCTTATTCCTCCAAGTCTGTCCACTCTCAAAACAAGACAGACTTTAATCAAACTTCGGCGCTGTGAGTTTATTCCCACGACTCCCCAACCAAACACATCATCCACTGCCCACTTCTGCTCTAAATTCTGTTTCTTTTATCAATCCTCACCTCAGCATGTGTTTATTGTACATGTAACATAATCACTGTCACAACTTACTATCAGGAAATAATAAAATACACGATCTAGCAAACACAACGGTGTGAAAAAGTATTTATTACCCGCTTTCAGATTTCATGTTTAATTTCATCAAGACAAAATAACCTGAGCAAATTTCAAATATAGGTTTCAAATGATGATTTAATTTACTGGAGCAATCCACAGCAATCTGGCCCTCTGGTAAAGTGGAACTTCACAATTGTTAAATCATTAATAATTACTAAGCAGAGTTCAGTATTAATAAGCACACACAAGTCAACCCCCATAAATCACCTGAAAAGAACAGAAAGTTCTAAAAGCGACACACCAGGCCTCAATGGAATAGACGAGAAGCTAAGTTGTAGCTTTAGCGTCGCATCTTACCTCAATGAACTTATTCACATCAGTTCACTTCTACAATATTTTCCTCTTCAAGCTTTTGAGGAAAGAGATTCAATTTGCACAATTTGGAATAAGACTGTGATATAACAAAACACGGGAAATCTGTAAAAGCGTTGCTTGAGCTTTCAGAACAATGTCAGCTGACAAAGCAACCAAACTTCAGAATTAGAACTAGAAAACTCCTGAAAACTGGAGCTTTAAAACTCATCATTAGTTCTTTATGTATAAACTGTGCAGCAGTGTGGTTTCTGTCATTATATCAGCAGCCAATAACAGCCCTGTACACCTCTGCAGCTGAACTTGTTGACATAAGTATTTGACCACTTGGAGAGGTCAAGGGGTCACACGGAAGTTTGGAGAACTGAACACCCCCGATCTGATCAATAAGTATGGATAAAAGATGGAACAGTATCATCAGAGCAAATGATGCCAACCAATCCCTGCTGCAGTAGAACCCTGTAAAGTTGACAGCTTTTCTTCCAACATGCAAACACTGTATGAAACAGGAGCATAAAAAAATGACACTTCACAAATGTGACAGGAGTTGATGTTCTACCAGATGCACTTCATTTTATCTCGTTCATATCCGTGTAAGACGTGGAGGACAAAGACGACCTGAGGTTTAGATAAACCTTCCTGAAGCTCTGTTTCTCCTGTCGGCAGCTCGCTCCGGGTCACACTATGTACCAACCTCCGGCTCCTGCAGGAACAGATGTTATGAGCTGGTGGAGGCCGAGCCCCCAAACTGTCGCTGTGACAACCTGTGTAAGACCTACAACAGCTGCTGCTCTGACTTCAACCAGCTCTGCCTCCGGACAGGTACGGCAACACAAACATGCCTTCATGCTAACCTGTGACACCTCAAGACTGTATCACGCCTGCATTGTTCCTCTCATCTCTCTGCTGGGACTTACAGAGCTACAGCAGCTCCTCAGTGATCCAGGTCAGATCACAGCTGATGTTCCGATGACGTCCTCATCACCTGGTATTTAAAGTTTCTAGTTAGTGGAGTACTGGGGTACTGCCAGGGAAACACAGAAAGAGGAGTTGTTTCCCAACAGAAAGTTATTGCTGGAGTACTTTATAAAAAAGTAGAGTTAACAGAAGTATTAGCTACATAAAGCATCTTTTTCATTGTGAAGTCTCACCAGTTAATGTCTGGTTTCATTGTAGCCACATTGGGTGTGTCTCCATTGTTAATGTGTTCCTCACTTTGTGGGGGTGAACAGGAAAATAGAAGGGATGTTGAAATTCGTACCATGAGTGTACAGGAGCTATATTTGATGCTCCGATGATGTCATTTGTGTGTGTGTGTTGCGTTGAGCGGCTAGTTTCTCTGAAATCTCTCGGTATATTTGGGTCTTGCGGGTTGCCCGGTCCAATTGACACTGAATGCGGTCTAAAAAGGTTTGAACCTTGAAGTTCGACCGTGGAATTATCTATTTGCAGTTCACTGTCTCACCAATAGCTACGGTTCTTATTGCAGATTGAAAATGTTAGCTGAGATGTTGTCAGTGATGTAAATCCACTGGTCAATCAACAAATGTGGTCTGCTGCCAATCTAATTACTTGTGAGCAATACCCAGCCAGGTCTGGCTTCTACCATATGAGATGGTTGCAAAAAATGGGAGACGATTCTGAAAACACAGCTGAGATCATCCAGCCACAGTTTATGTCTGCTTCCTGCCAGGTCAGGTAATCTGGTTCCTGCTTCCAGGTCATGAGGTAAGAGGTGAGACTCACCTTGGAGAGGTTGCCAGGGAAACACGGAGACACCGAAAAAACATCCATACTGACAAAAGGGCCGTTAAAGAGCGTAGTTCATTAGCGGTCATGTCTATATACTATGGGAGGAACCAGAGCACCCACAGAAAACCCACATATGATCAGAGAAAATATGCAAACTGTACAGAAAGTACTAATACTTGCACCATGCAGCCTCCACTCAGCAGAGCTAATCATTAAAATCCATGCCTGCCTTTTTTAAAGCATGTAGCTGCTTTCCCTCTTGACCTTCCAATACCGCACCATTTTATTTACGTGCATAAAAACCGGAGGCCCTTTTGTTTCGTCAGTCGTCCGTTTGAAGCAGGATTTACAGCATTTCTGATCGAAACATTTCCATTATTGAAAGACCATAATTTTCCTGAAGCAGTGCATACAATCATAGCAACAAATAACAGGGTTTGAAAGGGGAACCTTTGTTCAGCAGAGATGTAATCTCTAAATAGTTTTTAACATGAAAGAATTATTCATTACAGAAATAACAGAAAACTATCAAGCTGATGGTTCAGCTGCATGAGCTGGAAGAGCGAGCTGCACTTAATGATGCTGAAACAGGTTTGCTGTTTTTTTTCTCTCTCTCTCTCTCTGCTGTGTCAACATTCCCCCCCTGCTACTTCCAGCACTGGTGGTCTGATTTTATGCTCCCTCCTTCAGCCTGGTGGTCTTTGGCTCACTGCTGATTGGCCACTTTTATCCTGCATGTGCCTTAAAGCCATGATGTAATTTTCCCTGACAGCGACACATCCCAAATAAAAGCTCTGTTCAAAAGGAAAACTCTTCAAGCCACAAAAGTCCCCATAGACCCCAGGCTGCCTGCCCAGTGCACAGCCACACTGCCGCCACCCACTGCCACCATGGTGTCGTGCTTTTCACGATAATCTCCAAGATTAGTTAGAACTCCATAAAGTTTGTTGAGTCAGCAGTTTTCCCTTCTTGCTTCCTGTTCCTCGTTGCGTACAGAGGGAGGTTATGAATGCAGCAAGGATCGATGCGGCGAGACCCGGAGCGAACAGCACGCCTGCCACTGCTCTGATGACTGCCTGGCCAGGGGAGACTGCTGCACCAACTACAGGAAGCTGTGCAGAGGTTTGGAGCGTCCACCTTACCTAAAAAAAAAACGACAAAAAAATGTTTTTAGATGATGATTTAACTTTGTCAGAGAAAACTGCACCAAACAACTTGAGCCTTTCTGAAAAAGTAATTACCCCTTAAGCCACTCTCGGCAGCAGCTGCTGCCAAGTCTGTGATCGGGACGCGCGATATATCAGCATCAACATCGGTATCGGCTGATGTTAGATATATTTTAAAGGGGCAATATTATGTGTTTTCCAAGCACACAGTGCTATTTTATAGCACAATCAATAGATATGTTAACTTCAGTTGTTATAAGTATGCTATATATATCAGATATGACTCCTTGTGGTTCTCTGGAATCCCAAAACCTCAGAAATGGCTTCATCTGCCGTTCCAGACTGATGGATGTCAGAGAATTTCTTTCTCTTCTGCTTTTGAACTTTTTTGATCAGTTAGAGATATTATAGCCTATATTATAGTTGTTGTTAGAGATATTATAGCCTACTTTGTTAGGCATGATCTGTTGAAGGGAATTCTTGGTTCTACTGGACTGGTCAGACCTGGGTGCGGTTTGTAAAACCTACTCGGCTTTACAAAAATGTAATCAATTATAGTTAATTCTTGATTTAATAACTTGATTGGACCCTTTTCTCATTAAAGAAAGTTGAAAGCTTTTTAAATATCGGTGTCATTCACTGAAATCATGAAGAAAAACTAATCAAATGGAGTGGCTTTGAATTTGAATTTGAACTTACTCAGGTTATTTCTGTCTAATTACAAATATTTATTTGGGGAAAAAAGAGCTTAAAAAGTGTTTAATGGGGCAAATACCTGTTCCCTGCACTAGTTGCTTAACTTATTAAAGCTGAGGAATGTTTCGGCTGTCTGGAAAGTGGCTGCCGCCGTGTTTCACCTCCCTTTCGGATCCCTTCAGGAGACACTTCCTGGCTGCAGGATGAATGTGAGGAAATCAGGAGCCCAGAGTGTCCTGCTGGGTATGTTTAATCTTTGAAACCTTCACAGTGTTGAAGAGAGGAATGAGATTACAACAGCCCGAAGTTTTACCCTTCACATTCCGTTTTGTTCCATGTGCAGGTTTGCGCGTCCACCTCTCATCATACTGTCTGTGGATGGGTTCAGAGCGTCTTACGTGAAGAGGGGGAGCTCCATCATACCCAACATTGAAAAACTCCGTGAGTTAGCATATCTTTTATTAGCTTTAATTAGCATCTTGAAAATGAAGCATACAACACAGAAACAATGACATCCTTCTATTTTATGAAGTAGGGACGATATTGTCAGAGCAACAAAATCCCTCTTAGCTGAATCAGCTGGTCTTTGTTATGAATGTGCAGTGCAGGAAGTTTCCCTTGCTTGATGCTCGGAAATTTACTGGGAGACTAGATTACCTGCTTTCTCCAAAAAAAAATATCTGTCCATTCCCTGCATTATATTTATTTATTTATCTCGTATTTTAATTGGTTGGTGGGCAACCAATTCCTACTAATAATTATTCTATAATGCTTAAAAACAGTTACCTTTAAACAGAATTTTGTGTTTTGTACATTGTGTTAAATCCATGGCTGACTGTTTATTAAATTAGAAAATTGAAAAATTGTTATTCTTTAGGAACATGTGGAACCCACGCTCCCTACATGAGGCCAGTTTATCCTTCCAAAACCTTCCCTAACCTCTATTCAATAGCAACAGTGAGTATGATTTCAGTTTATCTTTACAAGCATTAATATCTGCAGAGCATACCTATATTAATACTTAGTAGGTCTTTAAATAAGTAAATAAAGCAGCTGGTGTGACTCATATATGATCAATCGTTTCATTTAAGGGTCTCTATCCAGAGTCTCATGGCATCGTTGGAAACTCCATGTTTGACCCGACATTTGATGCAACATTCAACCTGAGGAGCAGAGAAAAGCTGAGCCACCGCTGGTGGGGAGGACAACCAGTAAGTCCCTGCAGAGGCCCAGCATTTGTCTTTAGGGTCACCTGAGTCTAAACACATTTAGACTCAGTTGATCCTTCACATTTGTAAAGACGCGTAAAGATAGCAGATGGCACTTAATGGTTGTTATGGTAACACTTTGCTACTGTTCTGTAGCAGTGGTCATCCTGTGCGCTGGATACATGGTTCCCCATCAGCGACCAAAAACTAGGCCTCTGCTCCGTGTCACATCATATTTACTCCCCAGGGAAACAGAAAGTTGTTGATTAGCAATTAGGAGTTGCTGATGAGATTAAACAAACAAACAAAGGAAATGTTTTTGCTACTTTGTTATATGGGATTTGTTTGTTTTCTCCACTCAATAAATGTCCTCAACTTAAAGCTTGGATGTTTCTCAGTTTTTCAAGTTTTCAATATCAAGTTTTTCAGCTTGATATTGTAATTCTGTTTCTAAAAATGAATTAATTTTTCAGCTTTTTGCACACACTTATTGGGGGAGCCAATAAATGTGTCTGTAATGACTTGAAAAAACGCTCTTACAGAATAAATAACGGACACAAATTTGGGAGAAATATAAATCTGAAATAATGAATTATTCTAATAGAGCAGTTATCAGCTTCCTCTTAACACTTTTATATCAGCTGAAACATCATAATAATTAACCGAGAGTTTCTTCGTTCAGATCTGGATCACTGCCCTCAGACAGGGACTGAAAGCTGCCACCTTCTTCTGGCCCGTGTAAGTTCACACATAAACACGTCACCACTGAGTTTTACATGAAGACATTCTCCATGTAGAATCAATCTGGTATGTATTTACAAAACTTACAGTTCCAGCAGAAATTTCAGATTATATTAATATCTAAAATGTGGTTCACAGGCTGTTTCATAGCTCGCCCCTAGTGGCTATTGAAAACACTGCACATCCACAGTTTCATCACTTAGCAAATCTGTTATTTGTCTAAATAAGAAAAGCTTCACCACATTCTCTCAAACAGGTTTTACTTGACGATTTTCACCAGGGCTGCACAATATATTGCGGATATTAGTTTGTGCAGTATTCAGACTGCCAAGCACTGTTAGGAGTGCAATAATTGGTGGCTAATATATTCACTTGCATGCTGAACTTGCATTTTACACGTGAATGTGATCTTAGCTTATTGGACAGAGTCTTATGGCTGCAGATGTTCACATTGAACATTAATTATATTACCCACAATGCTAAAGGTCAGATGAGCATGCACAGAAGAGGAAGAAAATAAGCACATATCACAATTGTTATCATTATTACACTATTTTCTAAACTTGTGCAGCCCTAATTTTTACATCCTTCAACAGATTTTACATTAAAATGATGAAATGACTGACTGTAGATTTCTCACCACATGATTACTAATATGTCACAGTGTTCCAACAGTGCAGTGATACAAAACACTCATAAAAAAGCAGAACCTTCTGGAATGGCCCTGACCTCAAACCTAAAATGTTTTTGGACTGTGTCTAAAAACCCGGTTCATAACAGGAAGCCAATCAGTTAATAAGAACTCCCAACAATTCTACCAGCAATAATGTTCAAATATCAAAAACCCAAGCAGATATTTATCTTTTCAAATACACTGCCAGACTAATGCCTTGTTGACGGCTACAAAAAGCAAAACGTTGAGGACTGATTGTTGACAGCTCGAGACAGTATGAGAGCCAGGGACTTAGATGGGACCCTCGTCACTTCTGGCAGCTTTGGTCTGAAAGCCAGAACGCTCCAAGTTAGGATCGTTCAAACCTTTTAACAGGCATGCACTATGTGCATGCCTGTTTTCCAGGCATGCACATAGTGGCATTTTATAGCACAATCAAGTAACTATGTTCCTTTCATTTGTTATAAAATGCTAGTGATATCAAATATGATTTAAAAGAAATTTGACTTCATAATTTTACACCTTAAAATTGGTGTAAAATTAGAAAGAGCAGGAGTTACAAAACTGCTCTTTCTGAAACTCCACCTTCAGGAAGTCGTCACAACATGGTTCCTCTGTTAACCCTTTAACACTGTTTTTTCCTGTGTGTGCTGGCTTTCTGCTGCGCTACAGCTAGCTACCTACAACGTGGGAACTAGCGTGGGTAGCTAGCTGAGTGCATGACAGAGAGCATTCATGCATTCTGTCATGAATGCTTAGACTAGTTAGTATGATCACGGATGATAGCAGTTTTTCTGTAACGTGATGTTTCTTCACTTCGCAAAACTTTTGATTTTGAAAACATTAATAAATACATTTCTTCTGACACTTAGAAATAATTTTGGTGATTCTAACAAGAAAAGTTAAATCTGATTTAACTTCAGAAAGTGAGAAACAAAACATGTAAGTGTGGTAGGCCACAAAATATAGTAACGTTTATTGTCCCACTTGGAAAATACTTTTCAGTTTGAGAAAATCAGCTGAGTGAATTCATCGCTTCTCTTGAACAAACATCACAATAAGTGTGAGCTTTTATTGGGATCGGGATTTTTTTTCCTGCAAAGTTGAAAATGACGTAAAATGTAATTATTAAAAAATGTTTTGTTTGTCCTAAATGTTGCCCCCTCGTATATTTAGAATTAATATCAGAATGTGGAGGCTTTAACAGCAGAATGTGTCCGTTTGTAGGGCCATTCCTTTGGAGAGGAGGATTCTGACTTTGCTGCAGTGGCTCCATCTCCCTGAAGGAGAGAGGTGATCACATTCACACACATGTTGTCTCTGGTCGTACTTTCCTGTCACTGAAACAATCCTAGTTTGCATTTTTGTCCTGTCTTTGCTTTTTAGTCTCTTTCAGGTGTTACTGATCATCAGTCAATCTAGGGCTATGTAAAAAAGTAATCACTCTCTAAACCTGACGGTGTTACTCCAGTACGTCCTTAACAAGAACTAGTTTTAATTCAGTTCAGTCAGATCAAATTGAATTTGTTCGTGTTCAAAGTTCCCTCCTCACACATTCCAAGTTCAAAAAGTCATTCTGAACTAGTTCTTGGTCATTTATCTTTCTGGAATAAAGTTTAAAAATGTGTCTTGGTCATGACGCCCTATGTGTCATCCAGTTACCTAGAATCTCAGGGTTTCCCCCAGAAAACTTGCTAAGCCCAGTGATTGGGGCGCCGAGGCGGACCACCAGCAGTCCACTGGCGGTCCACCGTGCTTTTGTTTTAAAAGATGTTAGGTTGACAAGAAATGTAAAAATATTACTGGGTAATTGTTACAGGAAAAAATAAATCATATTTGTAGTTACTTCATGATTTAACAATTTGGTCAATATCTTCTTCACATAGAGCCAGGTTGGTTTGGAGAAGTTTTTTTTCCCCCCTTTGATGAATGAAATCATCTTTTGAAAACAGTTCTTAAGCATATCTGACACATAGCCGATCTTCTGCTCAGGATTAGATCCACTTCTAAGCCAATAGTATTAACTTTGTATAGGACACCACAGGTTCAGCTAACACTCATTTCACCTGTATTCTGTTTCAGGCCCTATGTTTATGCCATGCACTCTGAGCAACCAGACACTTATGGACACAAAGTGGGCCCAATGAGTGCAGACGTGAGTACGTTTGTTCCAGGAGATTCTCATTCTGAGTGGGTTTGGTTGCTCACGGCTTCCTCTATCGTCTTCCAGCTTAACAATCCTCTGAGGGCGATTGATCGGATTGTGGGTCAGCTGATGGACGGACTCAAGCAGATGAAACTGCACCGATGTGTCAACATCATCCTGGTGGGAGACCACGGTACAGGCACAGGCTCTGAGTCCAAACCCTCATCTGAAATTCTAATGATCTTTTTATTTATGACTTTAGCTGAAGAGTTTCTAATTTGATCAGCTGAAAAACTTCAATTTGAGTCCCTGCTTGGCATTTATAGTCAAGCAGGGACTCAAAATGTTGTTTGAAGTGTTTTTTCCTATAACTAATAGCCCAGTAGACACGGTACAGTTGGCTTACCACATTGAAACTGGAGCCTTTGATGTGTTCCCCTCCTCGCCTGAGGTGGTGCCCAGAGAGCCAAGCTTGCCCTGTCTGTCTCCTGAACTCCCACTTCTTCTCAGCAGCTCATGATGTTTTCAGCTTCGTGTGGCACTACTCTACTGTATGGTTCAGCCCCACAGCCTCTATTTCCCTGATTAGCTTGAAATTACCAGCAGTTGACCTGACGATGTTTCTGTCACAGCTTTTAACCCGTTATGCGGATAACTATGCAAGCCTTTGTTTTGGTTGTGTTTACCCACAAGGCCCTGTGGTTTATTCTGCTCCCTGCATTTAGTTTACTTGAATAGGACTAAGACCTGTATCTTTAGGTGGACCAGAGTTCAAGTGTGCATTAAGATCAACCCAACTGACCTGGACTTTCTGAACAAACGGTTCAGAATTCGATTGAACAGAAGTGAAAAATTATTTCTCCACAGAAGAAGAAATGAACTGCCATGGATTAGGTGTCTCCAAGAAAGCAGCAGGCTTCCTCCTACTTCTGCCCATGAATATAAAGAATGGGAACAAAATGTTTTCCAAGGAACAACTTAGTCATGATCGGTGGATTTTCCAGCATAATGGAGCTCAGTGTCACATGGCTAAAGTTATAACAGAGTGGCTCTAAGGTTGAAAATTTGGATCTGTGGTGTGGAAACTCCATAAATCCATAAATCAGTGGAAACTCCATAAATCTTGTGTAGGAGAAACACAAGACAACAAACTGGAGCCAAGTCCAAGAACTTAGAAGACCAGAATGGATCGCCATCAGTCAGGAGTTTGGTGCAGATGATGATATCCAACACTTCAGAGACAATTCCAGAAGATCGGAAGGACTAAGATCAACACTGGAAACAATGACTTTGAAACTTATTTTTGTGTCAGTTTCCACAAAGATTTTGCTGGTTGATTATAAACAATGACTGGTAGAATAAAGTGGGTCAGGCAATAGGAGAATCATTCTGTCAGTGAATCGACTGAGTAGGATGAACTCCAGCCTACAGACTTTTCCAGAAATGGAAAGCAAGAATCCAATTAGAGGATTTCCATCATTGAAAAGTTTGTATCCTTCAGAGTTTCACACCAGCTTTCTCCTCCTGCGATGTTTCAGGTATGGAAGAGGCTCACTGTGATCGCACAGAGTTCCTCAGCAACTACCTGACCACTGTTGATGACATCATCCTCATCCCTGGGTCTCTTGGCAGAATACGCTCCAGATATCCCAGCAACCCCAAATGTGAGTGAAACGTTCTGTTCTCTCTGCTTTAAAGAAATAAAATGCACCACACAAGAACTGCTAAAAATAACTGATAAATTAGGGATCTTGTCCTATCTTGTTTTATCTGAAATGTTGATGATGATGCTTAAAGAACCTGTGATGAAGAAAAGCAACTCTCTGAATTCTTCCTGCAATGTGCTTCAGAAGCAATGTTACAAGGAGCCAAGGAACAAACCCCCATCACGCCGTCACTAAGCATAAATCATAAAAGCACAAGAAATAACTTCTCATACTGCATTTAAAGGAAAAGTGCCAGTATTTTTCCACATAATACCTCGCAGAGAAAAAAAAAACAAAAAAAAAAACAAGTGTCCCTTTAAGGTCTTTTTAGAACTGGACTTCTCAACCAACCAAGCAGTTTAGAATGAAAGTTTGTAAAGATGAAGCCGAAACTTCAAACTTACTCTTTTCATCTCCATTTCTTGGAAACTCCAACAATTTGTGTGATCATATGTTTTCTTTTTTCAGATGACCCCAAGGCTGTTGTTGCAAATCTAACAGTGAGTAAAATGTTTGTTGAGAATATGAAGATCTGAAATGAGGAAGTGAAAATGCATGTAACTTGATTTCTTCTTCGACATGTGGTGATGCGTCATCTAAATGATTTCTTCAACAGTGTAAGAAGGCAGAGCAGCACTTTAAGCCGTACCTGAAGCAGCACCTGCCTAAGAGACTGCACTACGCCAACAATCAGCGTATTGAAGACATCCACCTGCTGGTGGAGAGGAAGTGGCATGTGGCCAGGTACGGTGGCCGAACTACTGCAGCAGCTGCACTTAATATTCAGCCTTAACTTTACTATTAGTAAAGTCTTAATTTACATGCACAAAAACAGTAGTCCTGAAGATTGTTTTACATGATGTACTGCAGGGTATAAACTTTTTGTCACCTAAGTTAAATTCATCAAATCAAAAGTAATCGTGGTTCCAAAACCAATGGGTTTGGTTTTTTTAACAAAACACCAGCTCACCTTAAATTCTTTAAGTGGTTGCTTAACCATATTAAAGTGAGTTATATAAAATATATATAAAATATTAGTCAACTTTTTTATTATGCAATCTGCCGCTTAAATAAATAAAAACCCTGCTGTGACTGCCTTCCACATATTAACAGCAGGAGTAATGAAAGCCCCATATGTGTGAAATAATGGAGAAGCTCAGATGTTAATGGCGCACTAAACTAAAATAGCTTAGTGCTAGATTACCTTAATCTAGTTTAAGATAAACTAAACTAGATTAAACTAAACTAAGTTATGCAAAGCTAAACTGAACTGAATTAAGTTCACTAAGCTAAGCTACGCTAAACTAAGCTACGCTAAACTAAGCTATGCTAAACTAAGATAAGTCAAACTAAGCCAGCCTAATCAAAGCTAAACTAAGCTGGATTAACTAACCTAAACTAAACTGAACTGAATTACGGTAACTAAACTACACTAACCTTAAGTAAACTAAAATAAACTGAACTTATGTAAAGTGAACTGAGGGGAGCAGAGCTGAACTGAGTCTCGTGATGTTGGCCTGTTTCCACACAGCGCCCAGCCACCACAGCAGACGGTGTAAAGCCAGCACCACAGCTACCTTTACTGGTCTTGGTTGTTGACATTCTGTCTGTTGGTTTCCCCCACTGAAGTGCACAGCAGCTAGATGAAAGAAATCTTTATGGTTTCTGTGCAGCTCCCTTCCACAGACGGGCTAATTGTTGGCACCAGGGCTGTGAGCAAAGTGTTAGACCATTTACACCCCCCACCGCACGCACCCATATGCACACACACACACACACACACAGCCATTACTATAACTCCAAATGTTCTCACGTCATAAAATGCTTTCAGTTACTCTGTTACATTTTTTACATGCTTGTGGCTTTACTAATTTGAAATACAAACCTATGCTTAAGCTGATATGCATTAGGGTGTTTAACTGGAAGTTACTAATAAATGAAGTATTTCTTTCTTTAGAGCAAGCCGTTTTCTGTCAAAGTTGAAAAACTTTACATGCTTGTTCTGAGTGAGTTGAATGATCTGAGTTATGCTACACCAGAACTTAAATCTCAGATTGTGTGAGGAATTTAAAGCCACTGTAACAATAACTTGAAACTGATCTAATCCAAACCTGACTTCAGGAAAGTCCCAGAGGGGAGGAGACACTGTGGATTCTCAGGCGACCATGGATATGACAATAAGATCAACAGCATGCAGGTATTTCACATCTGGCATCCACTATATAAGCAGCAGACAGACGCTATGCCAGAACAATGTTAACAAGCCAACAATGTTAGCATATTTACTACAAATTATTAAAGCTTCGATTAAGTAGTAAACATTTTCTACAGCAACAATTATATAAAAATAAAGTCTACTGATACACAAAGTATTAAAAAAGCAGGGCATATTTTCTTTATTTATTCTTTTTGAGTATATGACCAGTCTCACCCTTCTATTTCAGACTATTTTCTTGGGTTATGGACCTACATTTAAATTCAAGACCAAAGTTCCAGCCTTTGAAAACATTGAGCTGTATAACGTCATGTGTGGTAAGGCCCGTTTCTGAATTTGTTTGAGTTCAAAACTGAGCTCATGTGTTTGATTTGAAACTATTCCTGCAACTGGAAGCCTTAATTCAGACAAACAGTCACAGAGCTTCCATCATGAATGATTCAGTGAGGAGTAGTCACATCTGACGGAGGTATTACAGGGAATATGTTAGGACTATAAGTAACAGGCAGTCCCCAGATCGTCTGACAGTGAGTGGAAGATCCTGTGTAAACACATTGGACAACATGGTGGTCTTATAGTGCAATCATGTGACATATAGAGGTCATAGTGCTCAGAATTATGTCTAGATGAAATCATAATATGTACAGCTTGGTGTTCAACCATCTCTGTGTTTAGCTCATTTAGTTTTAGTTACGTAGTTTATGAAGTTTTGTAAACATTTTTTTTTTAAATTAGCTTCTTAAATAGGGTTTTCTGACTTTTTATATAGTTTTTATTTGTTTGTGTTTTTTATTTTTATGTATAAAATTGTGTGAATGTTTATGCCTTTTGTTGTTAGTGTTATGGAACTACGGCTGGAAACTAGCATTTTGCTAAATCCGGCATTTTTAAGACAACATTGTACGTTCATTAATAGGCACCTTACGCTTTAACATCAATCAATCAATCAATCAATCAATCAATCAATCAATCAATCAATCAATCAATCAATCAATCAATCAATCAATCAA
>CAEGAE010006185.1:0-14967 GCA_903067095.1 Girardinus metallicus | reverse complement strand
GCGCAGTGTGAAGGAAAGAGGAGATCAGCTGCACACGCAGGCTGCGAATGAGATACAGGTGATCGGCAACAAGAGACCGTGACCGGCGATCACCGATCCTACGGTTTTTCACGGAAATCGGCCGATTAAGATCGGTACACCTCTACAGTGCATGATGCATAAATTTGAATATTTCTGAAGCCATTTCGCCGGTGTTGGTGTAAAACATTGACAGTAAAATATTTTACACTCAAATCCCCCCCAAAATAGGTTTCACTCAGCGTTCCCCTGCTGAGTGAAACCTATCAGAATTGGATTTGTCCAACAGATAAAAGTTCAAAGGTGAGGAACTTTAGAGCTCTACTTCTGGAGGATAAATCTTTACTTAAGGATTGTAATGAACCAAGAAAACTTGATTTAATATAAGAAATTACACGAAGACACCTCACAGACACCAAAACCAAATTTTCTTGGCTATTACAACCAAGAAAAGTGCAAACACGTTGAACAAAGCAAAACATTTCACTGCTTCATGTGTGTCAAACAGACGCTGTTGTAACTTCTTGAACGTGTTTGACATAATCCAGAAAAAAAAACACACACAACAAAAACAGCTATGAGGGAAATGTCTGCTGTTCTAAATGACTGGTAAACCTTTTAATACCATCCCACTGACCAGTCATTTTCTCTGTATATGTGTCATGCCACGTTATAAAAAGTTGTCCTCCAAGTAGGGAAAATGCTAAAAGAACAGGATGTTCTGCTAACTGCGCCGGCCCACTTTTATAAGACGTGGTGCGTTGTGTTATTGTAGTCGTGCTTTATTGTATTGTGACGTAGGCACATAAATAGCAGTGCCTTTTCAGACAGAAAACAAATGAGGCGGTTAGAAAAAAAAAAACAGCGGGTTTTCTATAGGCATTATATAACTGCAGCAGCACATAGAGAAACACTGGCCTACTTTCCCGCACACAGTGACCTGCTCTACAGCAGCAGAGGAGGAGGAAGAGGAGGAGGAGGAGGAGGAGGAAGAAGAGGACTCTGCCCTCCCCCCTCCCCTCCCCCCAGTGCAGCAAAGCAGGAGGAGCAGAGAGAGGAGAGAAGCAGGAGCTCTCACTCTGTTCCTGTTCTAATAACTCTTGTTCACACCAACTTCATCAAAGTTTAGGCTTTAAACAGCCACAGACATATTTTGTTTTAGGAAGACCGTTTAAAATGTCACGATTAACACGCATCAAACCTCCACACAGGCAGAGGAGCTTAAATTTAATCCCAGGTGCAGCTGTAAAATCTTAACGAGCTTGCATCTGGTCCTGAAGGAGCACATTAAGGTAGCTTTGTGGTTAGGTTGTCCTTACTGCAAAAACATCCGGGGTTTAAATCCCAGCGGTGGCCTTTCTGTGCAGAGTTATAAACGTTCTCCATATGCATGTGTAACAGCCTGGGTTCTCCAGGTACATTTTTGTGACTATTTCTCTCCATAATTGCGCTGCACACTATCAGTTAAGCATGTAAGTGCAATATGATGATTTAGTATTGCATTGACTATAATGATTCACCCATATTTTTCTTACAAATCACTTCCTGACAATACAATGCCCCCTTTCTCCACTAAAATATGCATCAAAGACCGTGAAAGTACTTTCAGCTGGCCAAATATGTTAGTGGTATAGAAAGAATAAATGCATGGCACTTTAAAATATTGCATCCATGCAGGCCTTTGTAATTATAATATCCACATATTAAATGTGCAATGATTGCAACTGAATATATTGCACAGCTCTATTCAGATTTATTAAAAAATATTTCACCACAACAAAAAGACTTGTGTGTCGTGGTACCAAAACACCTTAATCACAACAAGATATGCTAATATCATCCAATCAGAGATGCTACAGTGTTAAAAAAAAAACAGCTTTTACATGGTAATATATAAAGAAAAAAACATGACACCATTATGTAAATTTTGGTCTTCACTCATGAGCATCATCTTACGAATTAATTGAACATATCAAGTACTGTCTCTTTGTGTAGATCAACGATTTTCCTCCTTGACTATATTTAGCCTGTTCAACAATATTTTTTATATTGACCCAAAGGTTTCCCTCAGAAAACTTGCTAAGCCCGGTGGTTGGATGTTGGGGCGGCCCGTCGTGTTTTTGAGTTAAAAAATGTTTAAAGTTGACAGAAAATTTGAAAATATCGCTTGATAATCTTGTGTTATTGAAAGATTGGAAGATTAACACCTGAACACCAACTATAAAGTCTTAATAAGTGCAAACATTTTAAAAAGACTTAAATAAATAAGCAATGTTTTGCCTGGTGGGGGCACAAGTAAAGCTTGGTGACCCGCCAGGCTTATATTACACTGGGGAAAACTCTGCAGCCCTACCTTGACCCTCATCTCACCCCAAGATCCATACAAAAGCTGGCAAACCCTAATTAAAGATAATATTGCCCTGCAATGTACTTTGGACAATCTACTGTAAACATACTAAACCCCTCTATATTTTTCTGGAATTAAGTGGAAATTCATAGAAAAGATTTTTCTCTATTTGGTTAAAATCTAACTGTCCGGGCTGTACCTGAACCAATAGATGGATGGAAACTGCATTAGCTGGTTTTGCTCAAATTTACTGTTTAGCTACAGTAAAGCTACAGTATTCAGCTTTCTGCTCTTTAGGCGGGATGAGGTTACATTTCCACAGGGTAGTGACTCATCTTTTGTATAAACAAGCTCTGGGAGGGGTAGCCCAGCACGCACGTGGTGAAGGGGGCGGAGTCAGCATGCCGTTAATACTTTGGGGCGAGGTTTGTTGATAGCGCGTCATCGACAGACATTCAAAGCCCCCCACCAGCGTCTGAGAGGAACAGGAGTTTGTTTCTGTTTATTTAAAAAAAAACAAAAAAAAAACAACTGATATAAGTAGACTGAGGGACGCAGTCGTGTCTCTGTACAGTAAGACTATGGCTCGTATTTTTAACCATTGGGTGATTGAAGTGGACAGATGTATGCAAACCAGTCACTTGATCCCCTTTGGACGCTGTCAGGTCATTATATAAAAAGGAGCCTGGCATTCCCTGCGCCACCGCCCTTTATCTCCCCGTTTGGGTCGATGGATTAATACATCTCTTATAAAGCAGTTTTATTACAGCGTGATCGTGTAATCCTTATAACAATGAAGTAAAAGCAGAAACCATCCGAGAACTTTACAGTGTGAAATGCGCAGCAGGTTTCAATGCAGTAACGCTGGCACTCACTGCAGTAAAAATCATGCATGTTTCACTATTATTTCTGTTAGTGCTCAAATAAACTAGCTGCAACCCAAGCGTCTGCACGCAAACACAAATACGAAAGTAAAACTAAAATACTCCCTGACATTTCGCAGAAACACAGATCTCATATTTAGATTAAGATAACAACTGCACAGAAATCGCTACGTGAGTGACGCCAGGAAATGAATAACATCCATCGTTTTACCCAAAATATCAGTCTTCTTTTGGTCCTTTTTAACCCCGCAGTTTAAAGACTATCCTTCGGAAAACACGTCAAACATAATAATAAAAATAAAATCCACATTTACCACGTGCTTTCTGTTGTTGCTGGGCTTGTAATTCCAAAAACTTGGCAGCTTCCAGAAGCGTTTCGATGCTCATTTCTGTCCAGTGGCACAATACTGCCAGGATTTTTCTTTAGAGAAAAGCACAACAGCGAAGGAGAGATACACGTCTGTGTAGTACAGTACGGGAAGAGGTTCCCAGACTAACTCTGGGGGAGGGAAAACAAACTGAAAAATGAAGTAATCGGATCCTCCTCCTTCTCTGCACAAACCCAACCACTTACGTAGAGGAGTTACAAACAAGATGGCGCTCAAAGTAGTACGAACAAATACGGTTTGTGAATCACGCAGCGTTAGGACACGCCCACAGACACGTAGCCGTCCCCACCCTCTGTCAGAGGAAGACAAAACACGGAACATGACTCAGGGCGGTGTGTGTTGTAAAAAAAAAAAAAAAAAAAAAAACGCTCCGGGTTACACATATTTTACAAATACAACGTTTCACTATCATTGGCTTTCTCTGTCCATTTATGGTGAACGGACGGTACTGTTATTGTGAGTCCGCCATTCTCTACAAGGATATCGAGACAAGTTTACGCCCGTAGCTGTCAAAACCCCATGCGCCTACATTGTGACCTAAGTTCATCTGTCAAAAATGTAATAAAATAAAGAAAATGTAACATAATTTTAAGCAGAACAGTAAGCGACGGTCTGTAGCAGTTTCGAGTCGCTTAGCAACCCGCTTACGTCAACCGGTAAAAACTTTCGAACAGTTAGCAGACTTTCAGATAAAATACATTCCCAACATCACATCTTTGAATATTTTCATGTTTTACGGAAATTCAACTGCTGAGTGTGCTCTTCAATTATTAACATTAGCTTTCAACAGTTTAAAAGTTATTTAATGTGAGCCAGTATAGCAGCAAAACCGATAAACCACGTGTCCATGTAGTGCACAATGTGGAAATGTTTTTTTTCCCCTGTGAGAGAAATGTTAAATTCCGAAATAGCACTTCAAATAGCTATTTGAATATTACTCGGGTATTTTACAGCTGTTTATTTTTAGAGGTTATTCGTAGGGGAGCAGAGTACCCCCAAGAAAAGAGTAGCCATCCAAGAAAATTACTCAAGAGTAAAAAAGTATTTGATACAAAGGCTATAAGTAGTAGCAAATTATCTGATCAGATTTACTATTTAAAAATGTTTTGATCAAACAAATATATAGTTGTGTGCAAATTATTTCAAAGACTAAAACATATATTGTTTATAAAAATATTTAATATTTTAGCAGTTGGAAACCTTGTGACCCCTGGTCATAGTCACACTGTCAATTTCAAAACAAAACAAAAAACCTTTAGGGAACGTTCTTCTAAGGTTCTTAAAGGGTTGCATAGTTCAAGCTGACATTTAACTAAAGTTTTACCCTTTATTAAACAATTGAATATGATTACTTCACATTAGTTTTCTTTACCCAAAGAATCATTTAGCGATGCCACTTCTCACTCATCGACTGCATAAAATGAGCTCTCCTGCGACCTAACACCTACAAGTGGGTATAGACGATGAATGAATATTATTAATCTTATTTGATCCCAACAACACAGCAACACTTGGACTTCTTGTGTTATCAATAAAGCAAATGCCCTTCATACATTTTTAGGAAAAACATATAAACATTTGGGCTAACATTAACTCTCTAAACTACAGGCCAATGACAAAAAGAACGAAGCAAACAAACTTGTTTTAGTTTCACTGGATAGCACATGACTTGCTCCCCACACACACACACACACACACACACACACACACACACACACACACACACACACACACACAGAGCAGTGGAGTCAAAGTCCGGCCATGACCAAGGCACATGTTGTACCATCACGAACGGTTTTGGGGTTTTTTTGCTGCAGGGATTGTGCATCTACATGTGCAAGACGCTAGATGTTTAAATCTGTTTTCCTGTTATTGACTGGACTCTAATACGGATGTATGACAGCAACTACAGAGTAATAATAGAGAGCTTCGACACTGATGGCTCTCCAAACATAGGAAATACTGAGAGACTCTACAAACTTCCTGAAAAAAAAAAAACAAAAAGGTAAAAGTTAAACAAATTGTCCAAGACAGTCATTACAAAATCTGGTACATAAAACAAGAATTACTGCTGCTACATAAGAACAAGGCAGGGAACTCTCACACCCTCTGGTGGTTGCTGAAGTGCACTGCGAAATAAAAAACATGAAGCAAAGATTTTCATGACACATTTATTCCAAAAGTTTGGACATGTTTTCTGTTTCAAAACTAAAAGTGATCTTAAAAGATAAGCTAGGCAGTAATGAGAATATAAAATGGTATTAATAAGCTTGAAGGAGTTTTCTATTTTATAAAACGATACAAATAATTTCTAAATACTGTACTTCAGATCCTGAACATACCATTGTGAGACCAGCTCTTGTCTCCCTGAACTTCAGACCTTCCCCACAGATTTTAAAAGCGTGTTCCTGAGGTATGTACGCAGCTGATTCATCAGATCTTTGTTCTGACCCTCGACCCAGTGCATCTCAACCCCTACGTCGTTTCCCTCTGGAATCACATTCAGCAGACACTTGAACAGAAAGTGCTCGACCCCTCCAGGGGTGCGGGGCCGTCCGGTGTCACCGGCGCTCTCTGCAGCAGGAGTTTTCACGTCCGCTTCCTGTCTTGGTTCTGCGCAGACGGAGGAATCCATGTCCACATCCTCACCCCCTGCATTTACCAGCGCCTCTTTTTCTTCTCGCCCTCCAGCTGAGGTCTCAGTTTCTGTGCTCGACTCTTTTGAAGAAACGGATTTGCCCTTGAGGTCGGCATCCTGGCTCTCGTCATTTCCTTGGTTTTCAGTGGAAACGGGAGCAGCTGTGGCCGTACTGGTTTGTATACCGGTCCCAGCACAGGGAGGCGCCCTGGGCAGCTCTCGCAGCTGACGTGTCTGTTCACGCCTCTTCTGTCGACCGTGGATCCAGGTGTTCTCCACAGCAGTCAGGAAGAGGCTCTGCTCCTGTTTTCTGCAGGGGACACGCTTATGCAGCACCTGCAGAACGACAAACAAGACCCCGACCAGTTCAGCATGATGGAAACAACCCAGAATGAACTAACTCAGCAAAAACAAAATGCTACAAACAGAAAACCTTGCCTTCACTTGTTATAAAGACGCTGTATATGTCAAATGACTTAAAAGAAATCTAAGTAATTTAACTCCTTGAAATTGGACTTCAGTTTCTTTAAAACTTCCTGCTCTTTCCGAAATTATCAGGAAGGCATCACACCATGGCTCCTCTATTAACATTTTAACAACGATTTTTATCAGTGTTGCACTGAGAAGTAGATTGTACAATGAGCTCAGCTCCAGGAATGTTTATGATGAGGGAATAACATAGCATGACGTAAAGCTAAAACACAAGTTGATTTTACAGAACACTGCCCCTTTAAATACACTTTGTTGTGTACTTCCAGTCTCTATGCGTGCAGAAAAGTGTAGTTTAGTCTCTCCCAGTGCTGCATAGATATCTTTTTATTCTGTTTGGTTCTACTTTTTAATGTCTTCAATGTTCTCTATTTCTTATTACATTTTCTGAACTATGTCAGATAATTTGCTGCAGAACCACTAAAAGTCTTAGACTTTCAGACAACTAATTTTACAAATCTGCCACTTCTATTTCTTACAGCTATTCTGCAAGTTCAAGGACGCGAAAGCTACAATTGGATAAGATGGTCGGTTGTTGGGTGCTTTAATGCAACAGTTAATTACACCATCCCCCTGTATCAGAATCTCTTCAAAGTGCCTGGATAAATTTTATTTTTCTTAAAAATGTTTCCACATCAGTGGGGAAAGTTGCCTTCTTTTGCACAAAGCTCTTCAAAGACGAGTCCAACTATTGTTTGATTGAGGAATAAAACTTTTTTGATTCCCTTTTAGATCAATAAAGTATTTCTGATTTTGAATCAGTTCTTTCTGTCTTTTGAAATGACAGCTTACCACTTTAGACCAAAGCGGTAAGCTGCAACAAACTTTATTTTAGACATGAATTTATTGTGTGTTGATATGATGTTCTGGCCACTGACTTGCTAGCAGTAGGATTTTGTCTTCTTAGCATTGTGTGCTAACTTTTAGCTCCAGAATGAGCCAGCTGAAAAACAGCCAACGGGCTAATTCAGGTGTATTTACAGAAAACGGTAATTAACGTGCATTGTCTCTGCAATGCTAATTACCTAAATAATCTGGCATTACTTACGCCATTTGTGTCTTGGGTAACATAAGATTTAAATACAAGGGAAACTAAATATTGTTGTAACTCATAATAATAATAAATCCTCTGGAGGGAAAAAAGATTCTGTCTTGTAACCTAACCACATAGTCCAGAAATATGGAGGATAAAGGAGATTTTAATTTCTATTTGACTTTTCCAGTTGAATCATACAGCATTTATAACATCTACATCCTATAAATCCTGAAATGTTAAAATAAACACAGTGTGTTCAGAGAGTTTCAGTACAACTCTTTAAGTTTATATCTAATTGAATATATGTGGATATCTAATTCTTTTATAGAAAGTGCATATAGTGAATTGTGTGAATGAATCGGTAAAGACCAGCTTCAGACAATCATTAATAATGACAGACTTGGCAGTGGGAACATAGTCGCGAAGCTTACCCGCAGCTCAGTGAGGGTTTTCTCCAGCAGAGCAGTGATGCTGTCCACAGAACTACAGCTGCTGCTGCAGCCTGCAGCTGAGGCCTTGGCCTGGAGCTCCTTCACACCTGCCTCTGGTAGCGTGAAAGACAGCGGCTTCTGAGCCTTCTCCAGTTTACGCTTCTTACTGGGAGGAGACTGGAGGACAACAAAACAAAGCAGATAATCCAACAGTAATCTGAACTGAAAGAAAATCTGAACAGGTGAAATGTTGCTTATCTGTACAGTTTAGACTAAAATACAGCAGGGAGAGGGATGATTTTGCTGTTACAAAGGGGTTCAGTTAGATTATGGTAACTTGTCAGGCAAAACAATCTCTACATTTTTCTAAATTGGATATTAGAAATATGAAAAGAAAGTTTTCACCACTGCTGTAATGTCTATTATTTCTATCTGAATGTTCAATAGTATCATGTAGGGGGAAAAAGGATAATTGTGAAAGTAGAGTTCAATCTGCCAGCAGATGGCAGTGTGTGCTCAAATGATGGGTTACACCTTTCTGACTAAATTGGCAATCTGAGATTACATGTATTCTTTAAGACGCAGTTTAATAGAATAGAAGTTTAATATATGTACCTTTTACTTTATTTATTTTTATTAGTAAGTACAGCACTTTGGTAAAATTGTTGTTTCTAAATGTGCTTTATAAATAAGTTGAATTTGAATTTTTATCTGACAGGGCATCTGCTAAAATACTTCATTTAGATGTTGCATGATTTAAAAAAAGCTATTTTTTTTTATTAAAAACCAGCTGTTATATTAATGAGAAACTGATTCCTATGTCTCTATCAATGTCAGCACATTTATCGCTTGCGCCACAAGAGGGCGCTGCAGCGGCGCGAGCTTCCATCTGAATCTGCAGTGCATCAAACGGCGTCTTTTGTCTAATCTCCTGTATCGTCGGGCTGTGATGGGCGGTGCGGTGGAGGTCATTATCCAGGCATAACTGGGCAGAGACGCGCAGCAGCGACACGAATGCTGCACCCATGAGTCACTGCGGTCGGAGTGGAGGCGGCGGAGGGCAGCGGGGATCTGCGGCAGCGGAGCCGACAGCATGGCCGACTGACCTAGAAACAGCCGAGTGGAGGAGCGGAGCGCGACCTTCACACTGCTGCACTGGTCCGGAGACGAATCCCACATGCTGCTTCACTTTATGCTGCTGCTAATTATCTCCTCTCTCATTTAGAATAGCAGTATGCAAAAGATTTTTTTTATTTGTGTGAATAAATATTTGGAAATGTCTGTGTTTTGGTTAATGTAAAACAAATATACATAAACATATTTATACCCTTTTAAGGGTTCTTTTTTTAAAATCTGATTCATATTTTTGATGGTTGGACTTCTTTAATAAAATGGATTGAAGTGTGACTTTTTAAAAAAAATTCTTATTGTTTGTTTTAGACGTCTCCCTCTTCCCTTCAAGCTTTCTAAAGACCTGCACCTCGTTCCACAGAAGAAGGAAATCAATAAAATTCATCAGGCTGAACCTGTAGCCCACATCCTTGACACAGATTCTTTAACTAATGCAAACAAACAGATTTTAAAATGAAACATGCACACTTAACACTCACACACATGTGCTCTGTGTCCCTTTTATGATTGCTTTTCCACTCCATTATTCATCGCACTTAACAACCCTGACCTCACTGCATGCCGCATCGCACTCACTCACACAGAGCAAGTCGAGGACAACCAATGACGGAAAATGTGACATTTTTTGTTGGTTTAAAAATGCCACTTTTAAAAACCTAAAAAGTATGTACTAGGTGGTTCTATTCTGACAATATGCAGCTAGTCACCCCCATCTCAGCTCTCTTATATACAGGAAACCAAACATAGTCCTCCTGGAGACACAAAATGCAGCAGCACTGTCCACCTTCAGGCAAACCATAAATCATTTGACCCAAACCTTTGAGTGCACTCTGCACTTTTCTGATCCGTCCTCTGACCAGAGGCCTGCATGAGCAACACAGAGCCTCAGAGCTGGGATGAAGCCCAGCATATTTTCTCTTCTTTTATTCTGTCCGCCTCTTCTATGAGCGCAGTCACCTCACCGTCTGGTAATCGTGATGATTATTGCTTCTACCAAATGAAAACCTCAAATTCAAATCCCCTGCTTTACAAAAATATTCAATGTTTCAAATGAAAATAAATAAAATAATTCAGAAAAGTTTTGTAGTAGTGATGTTATGACCTACAATGTGGGTACGTCATGAAAAAAACTGTCTAAATTTATGGAAAGTTCAGTGGAAGGAAAATGTGTAAAGGATAACTGGAGGTTGGAGCTGAGGTAAGCTCCTTTAAGAGTTTGAGAAGGTTCACAGAGCTGACTGTGATTAGAGTCAGTGCTTCAAAAGCCACAAAACACAAAGAATCAAAGAAAAAAAGGAAGATGAGGCCCAACAACACAAACGAATGCTGCTAATGAATCAACCTGGGATTCATTAACACTGTTCTCCTCCATGAAGCCTTGGATAGGTGCAATAATTTGTGCAAAAGTACTTAGTGCAAGAATGTGATGTTCTGTCTGGGAAACTACATGTTGGGTTTTTATTAATTACGTTTACTAAATGTCACACCAATAAAATAATTAGTTTTTACATTTACTCAAATTTAGAGATTTAGATTCGTTAACTGAGCCTTTGGCATAATTAACTTTTAAATGTTTTGGATTACATTTTAAAGCTTCTCTTTAAAAGGTTTGGTAGAACTTTGTCCGCAGCTTTTCATCTCAGCCCACAAGTTTTCTACGGGATTGAGACCAAGATGGCCGATCCAAAACACTGACTTTATGAGCCTTAAGTTACTCTGTTAATACAGCAGTATTCTTCAAATCATTGTCCATCTAGAAGTATTTTTTGTTACTCTCCTCACACAACATGAAGCTGCCACCTAAATATTAAATTATTTGTTGCTGTGTGCAATTGAAAGTCCCCCCTCCCTCCTGAACAGAACAGAGGAAGAGCTGGACATTTCTATTGGGTTCATATTTAGATGAATGTGGCACCATCGGATATCTGGAAAATGTACCCAACCATGAACCAGACTTGTGAATGTCCGCACCGTCTTCCTGATATTGTGGCGAGTTTCTTTTTATTTCCAATGTTCTCACATAAGGAAGAAAACTAATCTAGGTGTTGCCTTTAAATATACATCCACAGGTTTGGCTTTATTTCACACAAACGTTACGAACGATCCTCTCAGAAGCTCACAGAGCCATGAGATAACCATTTGTATTTTCTAAAATTGCTTAATTGCATTGTAATTGTAAGTATGCGATACAGGTTTGAAGAAAGTAATAAAAATATACCTTAAAAAAAATTCTCTTAATATTCTGCCGTTTGTGCAAATGGGAGTAAATTTGGTAATCGTAGGATCGGAAAGGTTTACGTTACTTTAATGTCAGTTTAATGAACTAAGTGAATTAACTTTTCAATTACATCTAAACTGAAGGAGATGACCCTACATTTTGATGCTTCCATGTTCAAGCTGACTTTGTAACTCCAGATATTTCCATGACTTTAGTGTTGGTGGTGATGGTAACTAGTCGCTTAAAGGTAAGTAGGTCGCAGCTGAACCTGTGTCACATCTGTCACATGTTACCGCCATGAATGAACATTTTCATGGTCACCACAAAAACATGGGAACCGAGCAAAGAACCACACATGGATAAACTCTGCCATGTGGCCACTACCAGTAAACACACACGTGCTTTGAGGGGGTCTGCGTGAAACCGATGGCAGGCCGCTCCCGAGCGTGAATGATGCTGAGCGCCGAGCAGGAGAAGTAGGCCAATCATTCTGCTCTGCTGCTTTTGTGCCAGAAAGGCCAAAACAGAGAGAGCTGCAGGAAAGTGTCACAATATATTCTGTTTAGCCATGTTTAATTCAGGGTTAGGTAGGGTAACAGAGCTGCGGCTTTGTTTTTCATCCCCTCTTTCTGTCACAATTATTTCCGACTTTCTCCGGGTCCAGACAAGGCGGTGTGCGCAGAGCCCTGCCCTGGCAACCGTTGCCTGGCTACTGCATGCAAGAAATCCCATAAACATCTCCCCAGAGGACAGGAGTTAAGTGCACATAATGGATCATGGCTTGGCGAGAAGGACAGGACCCAGATTGAAGAGAGAGAGAGGGCTGAGGATGGAGCATGAGTAAGAACGGAGGAATCAAAGACCAGGTCCTGATCAGAGTCGGTAATTTATGGGCCTAATTTTATTAACTCGCCCTGATGGCCGATGGATTACACATCTACAGGCAAGAAGCTTGATGGCAATTAGCAGCTAGTCACACAACAAGCTCTGAAATACATTTAATGGATACAAGTTCAACTTTGTTCTGCATTCGAATCTGGATCACCCCTCCCAACTATTCGTTTAACCCAGTTTGGTTGCAACAGCATGAATCCTGGATGTCATTTTGTCTTTCAACTGATCCATCGTTTCGCCCCTGACCTTAAACATCCCGCTGCAGGGCGATTCCGAAACACGAGCCCATGCATTTACAATGTCTTCCAGGATTACCTGTACAAAGGTGTGCATAATTTATCAATTTAAAATAATAATTCGCAGACTGCAGCATTACTTGTAGAGAAAAGAGTTTGAAAGCATGAAATGGGAGTCAGGACTTTAAGTTATCAGGCGGCTTTGTTGTAAAACCAATTCAGACTATAGTTTGGGCTCAAGAGGCAGGTCTCTGCTTTTAAGGGTAGGATTAAAAGTTCTCTTGTGATGAAGCTGACAGGCTTGACCCAGAGCGCTCCTCTTATTTATTCTGCTACAGGCTCAGAGAGCTGCGTGAGACCCTTTGAAGTAACCATCACATTCTTTCTCACTGTCCTGTTCTTTATGTACACCATTAAACAAAGGCAGTGGTTCATCTACTGTGTTTTCTAATTTCCTCCCAAACGAGGCAGTCATCTGCCATGTTTTCACCTCGTCTTAATCGGTGGATCTGTTGGATTTTTGAAGGATCAGTCAAAGATTTCAGTGTGATGTCGGCTGCTGCTTATTTCATGGTCAGAGGAACATGTTTTTGTAAAGTCGTTTGAAACTCCTCCATAAAATCAATCAAGGGATCCTGAATTATAAAGGTGAAGTCATCGTGTGGCGACAAATATCAGATAATGGCAAAGAAACAATTATAAATGGGACCTTCAGGCTCTTTGTTAAATGAGGCCAAATCGTTATTTTTTGTTGAATCCAAGAAAAATACCAACTAAATCAGTCTAATATAAAAAAAAGTTCCTAAAAATGTATTAATTTCTTTTGATAAACAGCAGAAAAAAAAAAAATACAGTACAATTTATCAGCAAAAACTTAATTAAAAAAGAGGAAATGATGCCTGCCAAGTAATCCATGTATTGTCTGACAACTAGTGTCAGGGATCTTATAGATTTACCATTAAAAAACATCCAGGCTCATATTTCAAAATTATTCCATCAGTTTTCAGGAGATTATAAACATTTGAGCACAAAATATTCACCTAATTAGGTATTATAATTTGTTTTTGCAAACCGTTTCACAATTTATGTCATCTGGACAAATCTAGATCAGTTACAATCCATGATAGCTAGACTGCACTTCATAAATAATAATAAAAATCTGTAAAATCTCAGTTTGTACTCTGTTATATCTTTATTTCACAAAATGCCTCGTTTGGTTTCTGAACCAAACCCAGATCAAGAACCTTGGGTTTAAATCTCAGACGTAAAAGTATCTTGAGCCCAAAAAGTATTGAAATGTCCCTGTTTGATCGAGTCAGAAGATAAAAACAAAAAAACAAGGTTGGTCAGGTTTTCATGTTATTTTAATTTTACTCTTACAAATTAAAAGAAGTAAACCTTCAATCTTTTTCCTGTCACCTTTTCTTGGAAACAACAGTGTGGAAAAAATAAACCAAATAGAAACAGGAACTTACCGGGACCGTCACATCGTCATAGAAACTCCAGGCCAGCGCCCAGCGCATGGTCCGTCCCTGGCAGAACTCTGTGTGGGTCACTTTGGGTACCTTCAGCATCAAAGAGAGAGAGTCAGAGATGGCCAACACAATAAAGTGCTGAAGGAAACGATCTGCCTGAAGTTCCAGACATTAAGAGGATAACCAGCATTATGCTCAATCTTCTCTCTCTTTTCCATTATCATGAGATGAGAGCATAAAGCCAACGAAGTCACCAAGTTCTGCTTCATTTTCTATCTATTTGAGTCCAGCTAGCTAAATATGCTGTCATCAAACACAAATGATACGTGCAAGCATCAGGATTCGCAATTACAATACTACACACACTGAGTCAGACAGATAAAACCTGAGTAAGTATAAAGTGTTGTTTTCCTAGCAGGCCTCTTAAACAGAAGGTTGGTGTTCAATGGTTGCTACGGAGACATGGCGACACCAAGAAACCATATTTTGCAACAGATTTTTAACCTCCCAGCCTTTTCTTAACTAACTATATTAGGGTTGAAACGATTCCTCGAATGATTACTAAAAATCCTCGAGGAAAATGTACCTGCCTCGAAGCTTCGTTAATTTATGTATTATTATTTAGCCACCGTGTTCCGGCCGGAACATTATTTGCGTAATGCGGAGCTCTGACTTAAGCTAAGTGTCAGCGGCATAATGTCCAGTTTTCAAGTTCGGCCCGTGGGATTTTATTGAGTGATGATAATGCCCGGCTTTTCATCGTTTTTGGGGAACCAATAAG